>NQII01005287.1:31806-128486 GCA_002778355.1 Clitarchus hookeri | reverse complement strand
TTACTGTATGCAAGTTTCGCAAGCTACCACCATAACATGCACTAGAACAAGCTAAGACTAACTATTGTCAGTAGGCATTCAAAACAAATATACAATTCCACAAGGAATTCATTCAAGCGTTCTGCCGAACTAAAGGAAACAAATTAGAACGAGTAGCAGACGAACAGAAGCAGTTTTTAGGCTAATGCCAGGTAAAGCTGCTGCAGACGCAAGCTCAGCCCCGAGGAAGCCTTTGACGACAGATTTACCTTACGTCTTTAGTACTAAGCTTCTTCATACGACAACGGCCAAGGCCTGTAGTACGAAACAGTCCCAGCATTCTCCTGCTGTGATTTTTAGAAACGGTGTAAAACAGAAGTCAGGATGGCCGGACCGGGATTCGAATCCTGGTTCTTCCCGAATGCGAGTCCAGTGTGTTAGCATTGCGCCACTTCCTTTGGTAAAGGTCGGTTCACCATCAGTTTCGAGTGATTAAGCGACGTCTACGTAGCACGTTTACAAAAATATGTGGTTTATTGTGAATGCACTAGTGTTATTTTCAACTACTAGAAATTAACTTGATTCGATTGAAGTAGTGATTTATTAGCAAATAACCTTTCCTTAATTTTATTTGCGTTCTTATTCTGCCAGTACATACTTTACAGGATTTGTGAACAATATAACACAAAATATGATAATAAAATACAAAATAGAAATACGATTTATTATTTAATACAATTTCAAGGTACGGTCCATGCTGATGCTCGCACCAGACGCGAGCTTCATGCGGTGTCCGGNGGGGGGGGGGGGTGATCCACCTCGACCCTCCCCTCCACCAAGCAGACCTACTCGTGGCCCCAGCGCTCGCCCGGCTGGCGTCACTGTCCCTTATCCTCCCTCCTGCTGAAGAAGCCGGTGAGTTTAGAGGATGCGCAATAATATTCTGGGAAATAGGACCCTCGGCGCAACGCGGCATTTGGAGCCATTTCAGGGCGATGGCCTACGAGCCTATATACATATATTGCAGCGGCCCGAGGGTCGGGAGTCTTTTTGTGGAAGCGAATTGGCTGAGTGCAACACTCGAGCGACGCGTGGTGCAGCGAGAGACATCGGCGAAGTGGACGGACGACGATGGGAGACTGCGAGACGACGGCGGAAGAGGTGTTTGTGGTGTGAATGGACGAGAGGGCGCTGCTGAATGAGGGCGCACAGGAAACTCTGGAACACAGCGGACTGATGGATATGGACGAAACTGAAGTGCAACTGTATGGGCATGTGATACGGACTTAATTGTAGATATTGGAACTATCAAATATGGGTCTCTAATTTATAAAATAATTTAATACACTGTTAATTCAAACTGATTTTTAATAATTTTATTGCATTAATTTATTTTAAGTTATTGTAAATTTATTTTGATTGAATTCACTAATTGTAAACAGAAAATGATATCAGTTTATTGTGAGATGTTGGGTCTACAGAATTTTGTTTGTAGTTATTGTAAATAAAATCAGGAAATTATAATTAACTCTTTTATATATTTAATATCTCCATCCCTCAACGAACTTGGTTTGGCCCACTGACATTCAGAAAATTGTAACAGTACGTTTTTAATGAGTAGAGGGAAAAAATCACTTATGTGTTCTTTTACAAATAAAATATTCTAAAAAATGTAATAAATGTATTATTGTTATTTATTTTCTCCTTCAATTACATTTACTGAAGGCCATAATAACACGATAAGAAATAAGAACGCAATTTCCTACACGTCTACATGTAGAGTATGTTCGTACAGGGATGTACAAAGTGACCATCCAACGTTTCGTAAAAATATTATTTTTTTTCATTCTGATACGTACACGTTCATTATGCGCACGTTTTTCATGGCAAACCGACCTGTACACTAGGAGGCGCGTGGAAGCGCGACGGTTTATTGAGATGGCGCGAGTGCAGCACGTCGAACAAAAGCAAGCAGTGGTAAGAGCATTGGCAAGGGGGGAGCAGGGTAGAGCAGGGGCGAGGGGGAGGGCTCTAAAGCAGACGACCTGTAGCAGTCAGCGCTCACTAGCGCGCGGCGTGTGAGTGGAACCNGGGCGAGGGGGAGGGCTCTAAAGCAGACGACCTGTAGCAGTCAGCGCTCACTAGCGCGCGGCGTGTGAGTGGAACCAGAGGACGCGACACTGATGAGATTAACGACGGAAACTGCACGCGCGGAAGCATTAGACGCCGAGATATTGAGACAATACCGTACCGTGTAATTGGGAACTGCTAACAATGCGAACAACATAGAAGAACTGAATGCTGCTCGGAATACACAAGTTATTTAAGAAAACATTTTTTGTATAAATATAGGATGTCATACACAGCTCCAGGGTTATGTAAAACTACCAGGTGTCCCAAATTAAGGTTCATGCTGTTTGAACTGGAATAGCAGAGAAACTATCTAAGACAATCTAATGAGACTACTTGTATTTGACGTTATAAGGTGAATGTTGTATCTGTGCAAATACTAATAACAGTTACAAGGGTTCAAAATGTCCGCCATCAGCAGCAAGACATCGTATGTAAGGACAGAACACAAAGAAAAACAGTGACTATGGTTGTGGGAGTGGATTCACAGGCGGTCACAACCCCATCCCTCATGGCATCCAGTCTCCATGGCTTTATGGCGTACACAGTATCATTCAGAGTTCTTCATAGATAGAAATTAAACTGTGTTAAATCTGAAGATCTGGATCATATACTCAACGCTTACTGATCGATCTATCCACCTCCCAGAGAATGTTTCCTCCAGGAGCGACAGTACGTCTCGATAGAAATGTGGCACTGCAGCATCCTACCGGACAGAAGCAATCTTCATCTGGGTAGGGTTGGTAAGAAGCTGGTCCACAAATCCTCTGGCAGACATACCGCACCACACCGTTAACCCGTGAAGATTGCTGCTCGCTCTATTAAGGGGGCGCACACTGGTCCGCAGTGATCGTATTTGTGAATGATGTGCATTGTTTGTAACGGGACTGCGCTGACCGACCCACGCGGTATGTACTGGTCGCATTGCACAGTTGCCAGTGCTGACGGGAATCCCCGAAAGATCAACGAGTCCGTGCGATGCGGATGACGTCACCGGTATTTCTAGGAATTCAGTACGCGCATGCGCTGCAGCTGGTAACTGTCCATTTACGTAGTGGCACTTGAACCATTCGTTGGAACACGGATCCTGCTCGCTTGATTTCGATTGTTCAGCAATAAGAGTTTTACGACCTGCGACACCCGCATAATGTCAACATACACCGGAGGAGAGAAATCTGGGGGGAAATCGGCAATAAAAAGAATCAGCCCACTATGAGAATGTAACGTAATAATTTATTTGGGCACATATAAATAACACGTAACTGTATTGCAGCACATATAACAAACAATACATCAATTTTAAATTATGTATATTTTTATCAAAGTTTACAAGAATATGCAGCACCATTTAATTCATGAATGAATTTTTCATTACCAAAAGTTTTAAAGATCCACAAGATATAAAACAAGTTAAAATTCGTAACACCAAAAATTCACAAAAATGAAATTATAAAGTGAATTGCTCCAACAAGTTTAATGTTAATCAAAATGTGCAATCAATTAGATTACAATAACATACAATATTATTAAAACATTTAAAATACAAATTCTTGATTATAATGATAAGTGATTTTTAAAAAAGGTATTAAACTACATGAGGGGAGCCTTAGAATCCCAGTTAAGCCTCCTTTACGAAATAACACAATTTAAAAGCAACACTACAATTTTAAATCAAAGGGTTACATCGGTGAAGGCAGTCGGTAGACCAAATCAAAGTACCATCGAATAAAAAAATTAAGGATGACGACGTTTAAAATATTAAGTTAACTACACACAACACGTGAGTCGTGAAAGCACAGCAAAGCAGTTATACTTTAAAATAAAATAAATGGGCGGCAGACAAATACTATGCACTACACATTAAAACATCTGAAACACACAGCAAAGTAAGAATTTGGTTTAACCAAAACCACAATTTAGGCTGTGACGAAAACCACAATTTAGAAAAATAATAACTTATTGCATGCCCAAAACGACACAAAACTACGCCACACAATTATTAAAAACACTAAACAGACCCAAAGANGTTATACTTTAAAATAAAATAAATGGGCGGCAGACAAATACTATGCACTACTCATTAAAACATCTGAAACACACAGCAAAGTAAGAATTTGGTTTAACCAAAACCACAATTTAGGCTGTGACGAAAACCACAATTTAGAAAAAGAATAACTTATTGCATGCCCAAAACGACACAAAACTACGCCACACAATTATTAAAAACACTAAACAGACCCAAAGANTAATAACTTATTGCATGCCCAAAACGACACAAAACTACGCCACACAATTATTAAAAACACTAAACAGACCCAAAGAAGGAAATGCTGAAACCACGACTCACCGTTCCAAACAGCTGCTTACATAACGACACAAGATAAAATGCGGCTCATAGCACACACGTCCCAAGGACGACTAAATTGACAAGTCAAGGCATATTGCAATTTGACAAAGCTCTAGCAGGCGTCGACTAGACGAAATTCCCACGTAGGATAGGCGTACAATAAGGGCAGCACAAGACAAGTAAGGACTTATGTTAACTTGCCCCCACACTAAAAAAATGATGACGCACAAGGAGGGGTAATCAATTGAGGGAAATGCGGTGAGGAAACAGGAGGGTAGCCGAGCCGGCCAAGGAGAAGGCCACATTGCAGAGGAGAAATTCCAAAGAAGAAAGATGGGGCGGTGCTAGCATCGCAACCCCCACCCCTAAACCTGTGCTCTAGGGACCAGTATCTGTTCATATTGACCCGAAAAATACAGCAAATATATACACAAAAGTTCATAGTGACGTAGTAGAGAATGAACATTAGTTAAGACATTGGAAATATTTCCTGGATACACGTAGAAATTAACATAAAACAGTTCCATGACGAGTGACAAACATGCGGAGTGATCAGCTCCATCTTCAGATTACGATAACAAGGTTGTTGATAAAGTCCCTGGAGATGGTGGGCAGCCACGTGGAAAACCACTTAGCGCCATCAGAGCTGCCTGTTCTCTGACATCAGGTACGAATGCCAACAGGAACTAGGGGGGTTGTGGGCGAAGACCACTTCCTGTCTCAGCAGACCTCTCAATCCTCTTCTCAGCTCACGACGACGGTGGTGGTATGTGGGCTCAGCTCGACTCGGTGGGAAGACGGGAAGCATGCAAAGTAACGATGGATTAGAAAAAGGAAAACCAAACAAGATGGGAAAAGGGTAGAGGAAACAAAGTTCGCAAACAGAACTCAGCAAGGCAACTACACTGCAGGTATAAACAAGATCAACCAATAATTACTTACATTGTAAATAAGGCTTCACCTGATAAACATGTGCTTTGCTGAATAACCGATTGGTACTGGGCGATACAAGGCTTACAGTATTAGGTTCTAAAAATGTATTTATCCTGAAAGGACCGATACAGTTTGGTATCAGCTTCCCTCTTAAATCCTTTCCCATATCTGCCAGCATATAATTTTTTACAAAGGACCAGGACCCCTAACTTAAAATTGACCGGTAACCTGCCCTGGTCCATCTTCGCCGTGACCTGCAGCTTTGCTGCCCCGAGCCTATGGTGAACCTCCTCGAGCAAGCGATACCGATCAGAATCACCAAGCGGAGAAGGGAAGGGGGAAATAATCAAAATGTTAAGCAGACGATGACTGAGAGGGCGACCAAGGAATGGGACTGGAGATGGAACTCCTGTGGAATCATGTAGAGCACTGTTGAATCCCACATTTATGAAATACAAATCCGGATCCCAAAAGGTACGATCCTGGTTATAGAAGATAGTTAAACAGGCCTTAAGATTCTTATTAAATCTTTCTACTTGGTTACCCTTCGGGTAATATGGACTGGAGGTAAATTACTTGATAGCCCTGCGAAAACACATTCTTAAATTCATTCGAGATCATATACTTGGTGTTATTCATAACTATTTAAACTGGGGCACTAAACACCTTCCACGCCTGATCAGGGAGACCCTTGACAATGGATGACGCTTTCATATTTCTCAATGGCAACAACATAATACATTTACTGAAGATGTCCAACAATTTTAAATACATATATTACCCTTATTGGACCTAATTAAAGGACCAAAAATATTTAAGTGAACTGTGCTCCAAGGAGCCTGAGTAATCTGCATAACATGCTGAGCCTGCTTAAATTTTTGGCACATATCACATGTGCGCACATAATATGATATACTATGTACCATATAAGAAGGCCACATTCTTGACAGTTGGCGNGCTGAGCCTGCTTAAATTTTTGGCACATATCACATGTGCGCACATAATATGATATACTATGTACCATATAAGAAGGCGACATTCTTGACAGTTGGCGATCGCCGCACCTTTTCGTTTATGTATTCATTCGCCATCAACTGGTGTGTCAAGTATAGGCTTTGATGCGGCGAGTCAGCGCATCCAGGAGGTGCTGCTACGTGTGGCAGTAAACGCATGAACGGAGCTTAGTGGACGTGTGTAGGGTCGTTCGTTAATGCTGTACACAAAATATATGGTACTTTAAAAATTATACAGAGCTTGCAGCAAAATAAAATCATTTGTATATGCGCGTAAATATGTTATATTAAACAACAAAACTATAATATGTTTCTGGGTGTAGTTCGTGATATGGATAACAGATAGCATGGAAGGGTGTGTTGTAACATATATAGGCGCCTGTACCTCACAAGATGGCAGCACATGGTTGGATAGTCGGGAAACGTGAAAAGGTTTCGATGTTTCGTTACATTTGGATACGGATCGTTTTATTTTGCATTTCATTTTGAACACCTATACATTACTACTGTATCAAGAAGTTTAGTTTGTAACACTTAAAACCGCTGTTTTATTACCACGTAAAATATAATGTATTGATTAACCTCCTTTGAACTCTTTCTTATTGCGCGTATTTTCGACAGGTCTAATGTGCGTCGGTAGTGCACTCAGAATAGCCAACATAATATTAACTTTTGTTCGTTTGTGCATTAGCTGATACAGGATTTTGTAAATGGCACGTTGTTTGTTTTGAATACGTGAGTTTGCCACTCACTGACTGTCAGAATGTGGCCTTCTTATATGAAGTGAACTATACGTCGCTCCTAAGCATAGGCCAGGCAGAATTAATTGCAATTTGGTTGAAGGTCTTGCTGATACCTAAGTGTTCACCAAACATGGAGCTGTGGAAGTAGGACAACATCATAGGTCTCAGGGATACAGACACAACAATTTTATGTGCACAGCCACTCTTACCAGTAAAATACAAAATTCTGTTATCCAATTCATACGGGAGTGCAACAATTCAGGTCACTAAAAACCTAATTACAGCAAACGTCATCTGCCTTAGCCTGGCATAACTTGACAAAAAAATTCAAGAAACCCCTCAATAATATTGATAGTAACCTCAGGAGCCGCCACCTATTCTAATTCAAAATCAGCCGAATTGTAAATTCTCGACAAGGCATCAGTCACCAGATTCCGGAGCCTTGGACATGACTGAACCTTAAAAGGAAAACGAGAGAGACGAAGTACCCAACGACCCAGTTTTCCCAACTGTTAGAGATGGTTGAGGACCCAACTCAAAGCCTGATTGTCAGTGTACAAGTCGCATCNGATGGTTTAATTTAAATCAAAGGTTTCCTTATTGGACCAAACAATAGCGTCAGTAAAAAGTTCGTTGTCGTTGCGCATGCTCACAACACACTCACGAAATTCGACACGGCTGTCTTGATCTTCGCTCATGATTTGCTGACACGTGAATCACACGAAGCTTACCGCACAGTCTTCCCCTTCCCGAGGAATGTCCAAATGTGTGCAACACGGCCCCCACACTTCATTCATACGTTTTCGTTCTATTTCTGCCACGCCATCTTTTCTCCACATCGCGCACAGTTCTGTCCTTATCAAAACTGTCATTTAATCATGACATTGTTACACATGAATGTGGTGAAGTATTGACCTCTGTTCTCTATCATCTCTGCATCCCAATCTCGTAATCCTTACCCCAATAACACTTAAAAATCAACTTTCGTTTTTCAAAAAAAGCATTGTCACCTCCGCTATTACCTCTACAATTGAAGTTCTGCAGCTCGTGTCTGTAAGTGGAACTGACAACAGCAGTATGGCTACACACGCTCGCACACACCCAACTGTGTCCTTATAGCTTCAGATTTTCTGTTATTAACGTATAAATAGCGTAAAATTTAATTTGGGACATCCGGTATGCTAAATTTAATTACTCACTATGAGTTTTAGGGTGATATTTTGTACACAAAAAAAAAAACTAAACATAAAATACCGTAAAAAAGGGAGGTGCATTTCTAGTGGGTGCACCATGGCCTAACCTTAAATTCATAAAAAGTGAACAGCTCCAAAAATTAAGTGAGAGTAAGACAGCATTAAATATGTATAAAGGAAGCTCTAACTTAACTTACATTTTAGCCACGTAAAATCAACTCATGTGCCAACATGAGTTACGATATTGCGATCTCTACTACTCAACAAGTACGTGTAGAAAGAAAGCAGATTCGTCAACTTGCCCAACTGGAGCCTTGTTATGGTCGATTAGGAATTCACGCCGTCATAAATTATAACACTTGCGTTCTCAAAACGCGAAATATGTTTGTTCTCATATGTTTTAACTTGCTGAGTTTATATTCTCACACTTTTGTAAGAAATGTTTGATGTAGTCAGCTTACCGCTCACAGAGCAGGTGATTGGCAATGACAGTTACGAAAGGGCGATTCCATAAGTCTTTAGATTAAAAGAAGTATGTATCTACGCGTCCAAGGTGAAGAAGCGAGGGAGCGATACGGGCGACAGTAACACGCACGCCTAGTGGTTCATCGTCCCTACGTGCAAGGCAAGCAGTGTTTCCGTCGTGGGTCTGTACTGTACAAGTTAGATCTGTAACAGTGGCACTTCATTACGCGCGATCAAAACCTACAGACTAAACTACACTCATATAGTCGTACTGTTCTCTTACCACTTCAGGGAACTGCATAGCGAAGCTTTAGACATGCTATATTTAAACATTTTCACGAATTATTTTCTCAGTGAATACATTTAATGTGGTAGAAGTAAAAAAAAAAGGTGGGTGCCTAGACAATTATCTTTTACCTTTCCTGGAAAAAGTTGTATTACAAGAACATTTATTTACCGAGATGCGTATTCGCACAAACAACGATTTCACAGGAAATGTTTAAGTACTGCTGTTGTTAAGGCCTTGTCTTTGTTAAACTACGCTTCCCTTGGCACACGTCGAGCCCACCATGTGTCCTGCGTCGTGTGTTGCAAGTAGTTGCCTCTAATGTGACCGCCGACATGTAGGAATGAAGTGGTCGCTACCACGCAGTTGTGAAGCCAAGACGGGATAACATCAAGGCTTTCATACAATCGGTTTCCTATAAACGGCACGCGAAGCGATATTTCACCTCGAACAACCACTTTCCCATACTTGTTATGAAAGATTGAGCCATGCTTTTGGCCTTTATTATAATAACCATGTATAATCCATTCACGTTTGATGAGTTTTTTTTCTAAACTAACCTTTCAAAAATCACTCCATGTGTAACATGTTTTCCGGTTTTTTTTAATTAATAATACTGTGTAAATAATACTGTCATTAATTTTAAAGTATCGCATCTCTAACAAAATGGAACTCANAAATAATACTTTCATTAATTTTAAAGTATCGCATCTCTAACAAAATGTAACTCACATATACATCATGTATAAGATACAAATACTATTTCGTAATCAATATGAATTGAAAATTATAGGAGCAACGCTGAGTTGACAACGGCAAGTAAGGAATAGTTGACAAGTCTGCAGTTATTTAAACGGAGTTTAGGTACTCTACTCATAAACATAAATTTTTCATATTTGACTGTGTACATATTCAGTCAGCACTAATAATATTACATTGCTACTTACTAAAAAAATTGTTTTGCCTCGTCAGTGCAAAACATGGTGAGCAGGCAGACGCGAGCGGTTCGTGTGTGTCTGTTATGGAAAAATCACTGTACTGAAATCTATCCTCAGTTTCTTTACACTAATTGAATTAGACCTTTTAAAAATCATCCTGTGTATGACATGTTTGATTATTTTTTTAATGTATCGTATATCACAAGCTCTATATACTTCTGTTTGCATAACAGTATTTAAATTCTTGGTTAAATTAAACTTTGCTAATCATTTCTAGTATATAAATTATAATAGTTAATTCCTATCAAAAACTAAAGAGAAAATACTTATTTTGGTAACACCTAGTAAAAAAATAGTTCNAATTATAATAGTTAATTCCTATCAAAAACTAAAGAGAAAATACTTATTTTGGTAACACCTAGTAAAAAAATAGTTCTAACGAAAAATATTATTAAACAAAGTGCGCACAAATACGGCGCGGAGTCCCTTTGGTGTAATTTTCTAGACTTAGAAACTATAAAAATATGGTTTTATATGTCCATTGTTGACGATAAATGTATTTCCTAAAGAAGATAGCAGTTAGTTATTACAGTTTTTACCTCGCAACGAAAGTAGGATCATTTACGAGGTGTGCCCGTAAATGCCATCAGCGGTTTTATTACCTGTCGCATTGGGGCCGCGGTGGCTGAGCGGTTAGACTGCTCGCCTCCCACCAAGGCGAACCGGGTTCAATCCCCGATCGGATCACTCTCGTGTGCCGGACGATGCCACTTGTCGACGGGTTTACTTGTGGATCTCCAGTTTCCCCCGCCCATGCATTCTGGCACTGCTCCATTCTCACCTCATTTCACTGTCATCGGGTCTCAAGACCTCGTTGTTAAGAGCCACCCAATTCTCCCGACTCAACTCAATCCTGTCCCATTGCATCGTTGACAGCCGACCAACGTTGAACGCCATGCGCTAAGGACCGCTAAGGATGTCAAACCACAGAACTACTAACTGTAAGGGCATCTCAAGGCCATTGCTTATACAACTCCAGTTTCAGACATAGCAGTGCTTCTCCAGGGAGTGAAACCAGGTTACCAGCAGATATGTGCAATCCTGGAGTATTTTAACGTGCCAGACAGTAAGTGACGCGGCGTGTTCAGTCACAAAGTGGACGTGTAGAGCACTTGTTGTAGAGTGACGTATCACTGCTGGTAAGTGAACATGGCTACAGNTTCAGTCACAAAGTGGACGTGTAGAGCACTTGTTGTAGAGTGACGTATCACTGCTGGTAAGTGAACATGGCTACAGATACTCGGACTGCAATGTGTCAGGAAGACTATTACGAACACATCCAGTACAACATTGGAAGGCCTGTAACTCTGAANCTACTCGGACTGCAATGTGTCAGGAAGACTATTACGAACACATCCAGTACAACATTGGTACGCCTGTAACTCTGAAACTATCGACTTTAGGAAGTATGTGTTTTGTGTGTTGTGTCTGTTTGTATATGAGTATATATACGTGTGTGCATGTAAGTATGCACTGTGTGTGGCACATCACATAATACACATCTACTAAACAGTGTCGTAAACTTCCTGGCTAAGGGGGGAAGAACCTACCAGCATTTATCAGTTGTAAAATGTTGGTGGGCTGTTTTCCTAAGACGACACGTGTTCTCTACTTGCGCACGATCCGCGACGCGATAAGGCCGTCTTAGCAGATGTCATGCCAACTGCGATGCCAACGCAGGCAGCGGCGGAGTGGAGAGGTTTGTGCTGCTCTTTAACAACGAGGTCTTGAGCGCCGATTAGGGTGAGGCGATATGAGTGTGAAGCAGCGCAGGAATGCAAGAGCGGGGAAAAAGGGAGATCCCGAGATAAACCCCCGACCAGTGGCATTAACCATTCTGCTTATACTACCCACGTTCAGTACTAACTAAAAAAGAACCTCGCATATCTGAAAAACCGAAAAACGTACTGCAAAATATTAATTTTGTTAGTACCTATATACACTGAAGAGCCAAAAAAAATGGTATAGGCGTGCATATGCAAACAACAGAGGTATGAAACCGATCAGAGTAACGCAATGCGGTCGGCAGTTTGATNAGTGGCATTAACCATTCTGCTTATACTACCCACGTTCAGTACTAACTAAAAAAGAACCTCGCATATCTGAAAAACCTAAAAACGTACTGCAAAATATTAATTTTGTTAGTATCTATATACACTGAAGAGCCAAAAAAACTGGTATAGGCGTGCATATGCAAACAACAGAGGTATGGAACCGATCAGAGTAACGCAATGCGGTCGGCAGTTAGATCGGTTACTGCTGCTACAATGGCAGGTTATCAAGATTTAAGTGAGTTTGAACGTGGTGTTAGAGTCGGCGCACGAGAGATGGGACATAGCATCTCCGAGGTAGCGATAACATTTGGATGTTCGCGTACGACCATTTCACGAGTGTACCGTGAATATCGGGAATCCGGTAAAACATCACATCTTCGGCATCGCTGCGGCCGCAAAAAGATCGTGAAAGAACGGTACAAACGACGACTGACGAGAATCATTAAAGGTGACAGACTTGCAACCCTTTCTCAAATTGGCGCAGATTGGATGTGTGGACTGCCCTGCAGAATTCATGGTGTGAATTGCCTCCTGCATACCTTCAGACATTAGTCGAGTCCATGCCACGTCGTCTTGCGGCACTTCTGCGTGCTCGGGAGGCCTTACACGATATTAGGCAGGTTTACCTGTTTTTTGGCTCTTCAGTATATATATATATAGACTGTCTGGAAATGAATTTCCCAAACTATGGCAGGTGATTCCTTATGAAAAATAAAGTTGAAAATTTATATAGGACACTGTATGCCTAAACGGAATATTAAAGTAGATATAAGCCTACGGAAATTCGATTTTGCAAACGCAAGTTTGCCGTATGCCTTGTACAACGCCTACAAAGTCCGCCGCAGGAAGCTGACTTATGCTTCCCATGTTGCAGAGACACATGCGTGATGCTGGTCGTCCTCGGTCTGTGCGCACTGTGTGGCTTGAGGAAGTGAAACGACATACCCTCCACTAGTACACACTCCGTAGCGCGCTAAATAGGCGTGTCCCATTCAACCACGTGGGAAGTACTGTGGGTACATCGCCATCATCCCTACCGCTGGCTGAAAGNACGTCAGCACATCGACGACATACCCTCCACTAGTACACACTCCGTAGCGCGTAAAATAGGCGTGTCCCATTCAACCACGTGGGAAGTACTGTGGGTACATCGCCATCATCCCTACCGCTGGCTGAAAGNTAAATAGGCGTGTCCCATTCAACCACGTGGGAAGTACTGTGGGTACATCGCCATCATCCCTACCGCTGGCTGAAAGTACAAGGCATTCGGCGAAAATACCTTTTTCAAACCCCAATTTGCGCAGGCTCATACCTCCTTTAATATTCTGTGTAGGTATATGGCGTCCTATATACAGAAAGGTCCGCCTAACGTGGAAAACCCCAAAGTTTCCGGAACGGTTGCAGATCACAAAATGCTGTTTCCGCTAAATTAAATTACTTATGGGGGCAGGCAATTTGCAGCAAAGTGACTATTCGTAACACGTGTATGGACAGAAATAATTAAACCACATATAATTTTTCTCATGGAAACATACATTTATTTCAACGGCATCTGAAATTACATACAAAGAGGAATTCAGTGATATGGCATTTGCAATGGAATGGAACACAGACACACCAAGAAATAATGTAAAAATATGATAAGTCGGCATGTAGCATGGNTGGCATTTGCAATGGAATGGAACACAGACACACCAAGAAATAATGTAAAAATATGATAAGTCGGCATGTAGCATGGTCAGTGGACTTGTACTCACAGCTGTGAGCAAGCAAAACGGGCCGTGACTCATCCTGGCGGGACCGCTTCCTAATAGAAGTGCAGCACCAGTCCCCGTAATCTGTTATGGTAAGTGGTATTGCAGTCTGGGTGTACCTACGCAATGATATTCACGAACGAGGGAAAACTGGCCGCTCTACTTATTTACGGTGATTGTGGCAGAAATGACCAGCAATCCCTTCAAATGTATGGTGAAAGGTATCCGAATCAGACGCCCATCTCACGGCAAACGATACGAAGAATTTGCACATGTCTCTTATGATGAGGCGATTGGAATCCCACAACACGAGTGTGACGAAAGACTGCTACGGGCGAGACGCATCAACACGATGTGTTGGCACGTGTCTATGCAAACCTCCACATGGGTACGCGAGAACTTTCCAGGTTCGTGGGAGTAAGTAAAACAAGTGTGTTATGGATACTGCGCTAACAGAAATTCCATCCATGTCACGTGACTCTTCATCAGGCATTACATGACGGTGATTTCGTGCAGCGTGTTCAGTTTTGTAGGTTTGTTCTGATGTCTGTAAGGGATGACAGCAATTTTCTGAACAACATACTGTTTACCCATGAAACGACCTTCACAAACCAGGGGCGCGTAAATTTACGAAATACGCACTACTGGGCGACAGAGAATCCACGTTGGGTCTGGCACGTGGAGTACCAGCGACAGTAGAAAGAGAATGTGTGGTGTGGAATCGTTGGATACTATGTAACATGGCCATCCTACATTAAAGGGACATTGGACGGTTGCAAGTACGCCTTTTTCCTGAGAGAGACCTTACCGTCACTTCTGGAAGACAAACTGCTCGACATACGTCGTGATATAAGGTTTCAGCGTGATGATTGTTTTGCGCATTTTGCTTTGGTGGTGAATCAAGTGTTAAATGAAATNTTTTTCCTGTGGTGAACACTGAAATGTAGGATATACAACACGGTTCCAGTGATGACAGAATACACGCAGGGACGCACTGTGGCAGCTTGCAGAGGCATCACACCAGAAACACTTCAGGCCGCTCGTCGCTCGCTACACATGCGTTTACAGATGTGTATTGCTGTCGATGGTAAACATTTCAAGCACATGCTCTGTAAAAGCCTAATGTGAAGAACTTCAACCATAACTGTGCTATTTTGTACTATGCATGCGGATGNATGCTCTGTAAAAGTCTAATGTGAAGAATTTCAACCATAACTACGCATGCGGATATGATTGCATTTCTCCTTAGGTTGGTTTGTTCCAATTTTTGTTGTGCGTCTGTACGCACTCGTTACTCAGTACAGTTAATGAATAGGAAGCAATTGTTCTGGATTACGTTGGTATCTGAACAAAATGTAATGCATTGATGTCAGACTTGCACTCACATTACCCGTCTTCTCTCTGCTGCGGTNCATTGCCCGTCTTCACTCTGCTGCGGCGCTCTCCTTTGTCCAATATCGCATTCCATATCCCTTGCCCCAGTAAGGTAGGCGCTATACTGCTATTAGGAAGCGGTCCCGCCAGGATGAGTCACGGCGTGTGTTGGTTGCTTACAGCTGTGAGTACAGGTCCACTGCCTCATGCTACTGGCCCACCTAACTTAATCATATTTGCACATTATTTCTTGGCGTTTCTGTGTTACTTTCCATTGTAAAGGCTATACCACTGAATTACTCTTTGCACGTACTTTCAAATGCTGTTTAAATAAATGTATGTTTCCAGGGGAAAAAATCATATGTGGTTTAATTAATTATGTCCATACACGTGTCACGAATAGTCACTTTGCGGCAAATTACTTGCCCCCGTACTTAATTTCATTTAGCGGAAACTCTATTTCGTGATCTGCAACCGTTCCGGAAATGTTGGGTGTGTCCACATTAGTCGGAGCGGACCAGACTGTATTTTATTTTCGTCTTTATTTTTCATAAAGAATCACCTCCCGCAGTTTGGGCGTTAATCCTCCAAAAATTCTGTATATATTAGTTGTAATTTGTTTTAATTATATTGTTAAATATAGTAAAAGCGTAAAAAAATGTCAACATGATTAGGATTTTATTTTTTACCTCAAGTCGTTGTCACCCCCCCTTTCCCCCTGACTCTTGGATCTGGCCTTGCCAGTGTTTCCAACAGACTCCCCTAGTCCTTCAGTCCGCCCTGGACTCTTTGACTGTTGTCGCTTGGGGTGAGGAGGGGTGTCGCTAGAGCACATGTTTCCCCGCCGTCAGTTGGTGCGGGGGTGAGGGCGCGAGTTCAAGGATGTGCGAGGTGGAAGGGCCTGCCCTGCTGCCGCGCCGCTGAATTATGTATCGGGCAGTCTCGTTCCCTCGTCCGCGACCTACTGGCGGCGCGCGCAGCCCTGCCCCCTGGGACTGGTGTCGCGGCTTGCGCCAGACGCGCTGCAGCTGCTGTAACCACGGCGACTGTCACGTCTCAGCCGTGCGCGTCTCCAGACATCACACGGTAGTGGCGAGGCAACTACTTTGACGTTCTTATATACCACGTGTTTTAGCCTACTTTCCAAAGGAAAGAAAGGATTACGAGATCATTATGCTGCCTGTGTCGGTGCGTGTCCCCATCGCCCTTTAAATTTTTTAATGCGTCAACTGAACTTCACCCAATTTGGTACACTTGTAGTGCTTAGTAAGGAAACCTGACTTTTATAGTTTTAAACTACATCGGGCACTTACTTTCAAAATGGCGGATATTAAAAAAATTGGGATGATTTCATCTCGGGAACTATTAAAACGATCGAAACCAAATTGTGTATGCTTACAGAGCATGAAGTAAGTAAGCATTACATTTTAAAATGGATATTTGTGTGGGTCCGCCATTTTACAAAATAGCACCAAATTAAGAAATAAGGACTTTACACTATATCTCTAAAAATGTTAAACCAATTATCGCCCAATTTTACGGGTAAGTAATAGTACGACAGGCCAAGTAAACGTAAGTAATTGAAGTTGAATCGGTACTTATTTTCTAAATAACTGCCATATAAATATTCTAGGTTTATTTGGAATATTTACTGTACCATTGAACCAGTTTCAAGCAAATGTTGTACACTGAAAGTATGTGTTACCAGCATCGTATATACCAACACACATCCACTTTTGTAGGCCATTTCGGAGATAGCTCATACAAATAAATCAAGTTATTATGTCATATCTCGGTAAAACATTAATCGATTCCTACCGAATTTGGAAAACAAGTAGTACTGATGCAAATTATGTTAAGTGATGTGTTTTAAGCATGCCAGATGCTTATTTTCAAAATGGCAGTCTTATAGCCATTTTAGCTTAGAATGCTAAACTAATGTCGAAACTATGCAATCAATTCCAACATAACTTTGTATGCTGGCAGTAGATATTACAGATATCAACTGTATTGACATGGAGCATCTTTTTCCCTCCATTTTGTATGATATCGCCACGCGAATAAATAAAATTTTTACATCATATCTCGGAGAAAAAAATTTACAGATTCCTACCAAATTTGGCAAACAAATAGTAATGCATCAGATGGCATAAACTAGTATGTCAGGCACTGATTTTCAAAATGGTGACTATATAAATATTTTAGCTCATTATATTTTATTAACGAAATAAATCCCAAATTAATTTTGCATGCTGGCTGTACCTATTAAAGCCATCAAATTTGTCTATGCAGAGCCTCATTTCTTTGCAATTTTGTAAGATAGCCCCTCCAAAAAAAATTAAGTTTTTTTGTCATACATTGCGAAACAATCAACCCATTCTCACAAAATGTGGCGAAAATGTACTGTGGTAGGTCATATAAATATATGTATTTTTTAAGTATGACACACTTATTTTCAGAATGGCAGTTAACTTGAACATTTCAACTAATTTGCACAAAATTGTGTACACCATTAATACTACTGAAGACGGTGTTAACTTTATATATTAAAATGGGATAGACAACAATGTTCAAAATGGTGACTTCATAAATAATTTAGGTAAGTTAGCCACATATATTAAACTTTTTAACTAAATTCTGCAAAACTTTTTATGTTGACAGCAAACATTAGAAGCGTCGTATATAAATTCTATTTTTTTTTTATTTTGTACGAAAGAATCAAATAAGGAAATAAAGTTTTTTATGCCATATCTCAGGGACAAAACAACTGATTTCCACTAAATTCTTTACACTAGTAACGTTAGGTTAGGCCATATAATCCTACATGTTTTAAGTGGCTCAGACACCTATTTTTAAAATGATGACCCTGTAAATATTTTAGGTTAGTTAAACTTAACATTCTAAACATTAGGTGATTAAATCCGAAGTTGATGTTCCTAATCCAACCTCCGTACTGCAGTACTGTAGCAGTCTAGTTCAGAGTTTGACAACCTGTGGGTCGTGACCCCGGAGGGGAGGGTGGGGTCGCAAGGCCTTGCTCGGGGGTCGTGGTCGCAAGCCAGGTAAAAGAAAAAGGCAAGGGTTAAAGGTCGTACACTACAATAAAAAACTGCAACTTTAGTGAGAAGGCTGTGCCTATTTATTTTTTAATAATTTGTCGAATCGTGGTTCTATTTGTGAGTCGCATATAATCGAATAATTTTCTAATTGGAGCTTATTTCTCTTTTTAATTTTTTATGTTTACCATTGAAGAGAACATAAGTTCACATAAGTAGGAAGTGGCGAATGGCACTAATTAGTTTAATGCGTCCCTTGCCAGCTCTGGATATCCTTGTTGTCTCTTCATCCAGAAATAATCAATATTTAGCGAATGAAATTCCATTTTAAGCGTGCCGTCAGCAGCTAAATCTATAAGATTTTCTTTCATATTCGTGGTTAGATCAGCTATTTGTACTGACACGTCCAAGAAAGGATTTAGAGTCCATCTATGCCCATTGTCAGCTTCAGAGTCCAGTTCTGGAAAGTAACTTAATAGTTTCTCTTCCAAATTACGTAAGCTCTGTATCATGCAAGGAACGTGAGAACTTACTACCAACGATTGGTCCGTTGCAGTTTCTTCGACAACCTTCTGAACGCAAGGAAAAGACTCATACAAAATTTTTTGTAAAGACGTTGACCAATAACCAAGTTTTGCGAGGAAACCTTTGATTTTATCCTTGGCCGTTAGAATGTTTTCTTCCCTTCCTTGGAGGCTCATGTTAAAAATATTTAGGTGGTTAGAAAGATTAGCGAGAAATTCTAATTTTCATAATTAAACAGGGTTACAAAATAATTCTCATATTCAGATTTAGCATCTTGTAAGAACATTAACAATTCAGCTTTTAGTTCCAGAACTCTTGTCAATACCTTTCCTATGGATAGCCACCTGACCTCTGTATGATAAAGGAGATTTTTATGGAGCGAACCCATGTCTTCACAAACCATTCTCAACAGTCGAGTTTGCAAGGCTTTACCTTTCATAGAGTTCACAAATTTGATCACCTCTTTAAGCACATCATTTAAATCAGTAGGCAAAACCTTGGCTGCCAGAGCTCGACGATGAATAAAGCAGTGTAGTGTATCCATGAAACATTTAGCATTATTAATTTTAATTTCTCAACGAGTCCGCTCGTGTTGCCAGTCATAGCTTAAGCGCCATCGCTACAAATGGCGATACATTTTCACCAATCAATCTCGTAGTCGCGAGTGCTTTCTAAAAGCATGTCGTACAAACATTGGCCTGTAGTGTTTGCAGGAAGTGCTTTGCAAAATAAAATGTTGTCTGTGATACTTGCATCTGCTTCATAGCTCACAAATACCACAAATTGCGCACAATTTGAAACATCAGTAGATTCGTCAAACTGCAAAGCAAAATGTTGGCTCTTCTTTAATTTTTCGACTACTTGTTCTCGAATGTCACTGGCCATATCGTTTATTCTGAGTTCAATAGTATTATCACATAAGTGGTTGCTTTTTAGTTTGTTTGCCTCCTGCTTACCTTACGTTATTTCAACCANAGTATTATCACATAAGTGGTTGCTTATCCAGGGCCGCTGGCAAAATAAGAGTCTCTGCAACTTCCCTGCTTTAGCGACTCGGTATGCGACTTGGTAGCTAGCTGATAATGCGTTCTCGTTGACACTAAAACTAAAAACAGACAACAACAATCAGAAAAAAAAAACTGAGTAATATATTGTATATAAAAATAATGTTTTTAACCAACCAATAAAAATACTATTTTATTACCTGAATCATAGTATTTTGCTACTGGTTAAGGGTTTTCAGCTATCGTTCAAAGAAATCCAACGGTTTATCATCTTCCTTGGAATGTTTGGTTGAGAGGTGACGAATAAGCTATGATGGTTTCATGCTCTCACGTGATAATACTTCGCCGCACATTATACACTAAGGTTTATTATTCATGACAGTAAATACATATTTCAAGTAATTGTCGTCATAATATCTATTTTTTTGGGGAAAAACTTTGGCAGGCAATTCCTTACGCAAATATAAGATGAAAATTTATGTACAACTTACTTATCCCCTAAAGTGATTATTTAGGGACCTATGCACCCCCAAAATTTCAGTTTTAGAAAGCGTTTGGTTGAAAACGTGATAAACCACTTGTGATTAAGTAAGATATCGGTGAATGGTGTTTTGTATAAAGGAGATCTTGCACCTCTGAATACGTGGTTTGTGATATATCCCCCCTTCCTTTTGGAAATGGCTGTTGGCACCCTGTGTTTGGGATCAAACTTTGTCACACTACGTTCTAGGCAAATTTTAAAGACACCCTATTGTAACGTGCTGGCACCCGCACTGTGTGGCTCTGTGTGGGACGACCAACCTCGACCCTCCCTTTACCACAGGCAGACCTGCTCGCGGCCCCGTCGCCGGGAATGATTGACAGCTGGACCTGGCTGGCATCATTGCCCCTCCTGCCCCCTGCTGGACAACTCGACGACTTGGGAGGATGAGCAAGAATATGCTGGGAACCTTGACCCTCGGCGCAACACGGCATTTAGAAAACATTCTGTTTGATCGCCGACGACACTATAACTTGCAGCCTCGGCTGGAGGGTCGGCAGTCTGTTGGTAGAATGATTGTGCTGAGTGCGGTAACCAGGCGAAGTCGAGTGCGGTGAGGGACATCGGTGAAGAGGACGGACGACGACGGGAGATTGCGAGACGACGGCGGGCGATGTGTTTGTAGTGTGAACGGACGAGAGGTTGTGGAACCCGACGAGTGAGGGCTACTCACCGTTCATTAGGGCGCTCGAAGACCTCTAGAGCATTGCGGACTGCTGGAATCTGGACTAAACTGAGGTGGGGCTGCATGAACACGTGATACGGACTTTATTGTACATATTGGAACTATCAAATATTGGCATATAATTTATAAAGTAATTCATTAGGTTTTGATGCACTCTATATTATGACTGATTTTAGTTATTTAGTTATATTAATTACTTTGAGGTAATTGTAAGCTGTACTGATTGAATATTTTAATTATAATTAGAAAGAGATATCTATTTATTGTGAGATATTGAGACAAATGTATTTTTTATAATCATTTTAAATACATTAAGAAATTACAACTAACTTTTTTATTTCATTAAGGAATTCATCCTTTAACGAACCTGTTTTAGCCCACTGACTTTGAAACAATTGTAACACTATGAATTGGCACGTCTATACTAACAGAAAAGGTCGTCTTGTCGGAACACTCTCAGGTGAACAGTTTGCGAGATAATTCATGCTGAACTTTAAAAACACTGTGTGTATTGCATACCAGGTAGGCAAACAACAATACACCTTAAGTAATTTTAAATGAGGATTTTTCAGAGGCATAATAACTTGACGATAAAAGTGGTACTTACATTTACATCTTATATTTTCCTTAGGAATACACTGCTGAGTTTTGTCCCCATGTTTTAGAAGCATGTTGTATATGCCTGAATTTGTTTTCCGCGTTCAAGGCTGAAAAGCGAGGTAGCTATACGGGCGACATTAACACGCACGCCTAACACCTCTTCGCCCCTACGCGCAAGGCGTGCAGTGTTTCGGTCGGTGCGTTGTACTGTGCAAGTTAGATCTGCAACTCTGGAACTTCATTACCCATGATGAAATACCACCGATTCAGCTACTCCTGTATAGTTGTTCTTTTCTTTCACCACTCTAGAGAACTGGGCAGGCAAGCTCTAAAAATGCTATTTATTTGTTTTACCATTTCCACCACTTTTTTATACACCCAATGTGATAATTGGATTTACATTTTATTGCAAAAATTCGTATTCCCAGAACATTTATTCACTGAGTTACGCATATACGCGCAAAGATTTCACAGCAGACATTTTAGTATATAATCCCCTTAATGATCTACCTTTCAGGGTGACTTATATTGAAACTAATACTGTACTATCCCCCTGGTACTTTACATTGCGCAGTATAATAACCACGAATTCTACACATTTTAAAAGTATTTAATACCCAATCAGTGCAACATTATGTTCAAATTATTTTATGATTCTTGCCGTTTAAAAGATACCAGATAACACATGGAAAAAATTTGGCGACTACATTTGAAAAAAATTTGTAATATGCAAACGAACTATAATAAGACGTGTTTAGTTATTTCTTTTGAAAGAAAGTTACAACACATAAATGTCGAATTCAGTACAGTGCATGTGATTGGGCCTCAAGTTTGAGATCTTATAGTTTTGATGTACTGAGGTGAGTATGCAATTTCAAACATAAAATTAAGCTAAATTAAAAACATTTTACCACTTTTCGTACATTTTAAATAAACGTTGACTGTAATAAGCGTGTGCGCATTTCTCTCACCCCTTTCTTTTCTGTCACCCATTGTCTCCCTCTCCCTCTCACTCCATCGTCTGTTATAGTAGCGACTTAGGATCCTTGGCAGCCGCGCATCCAGCTAATGTGATGAGACGACGGTTCCCAAACACCAACCCCTATAACTACACTACCGTATGTGACAAGGGCAACGACAAAAAGGACACATGTGATTGAAATGAACTTCATACCACTGATTTGGTACATGACAATACACATTTTATTATGATTACAGAACTGTAGATGATCTCTTTCCTTGAGAATTCAGTATGGTGTGTAGCCCCCACGTTCTGCAATCAGAGCCCCTAAACGTAGTACCATGGATTCAAACAGGACCTGGATGTTGTCCTGGGAAATCTCCCTCCACGCTGTTTGTATGCGAGTCCTCGAAGCATCAACAGTGGTCGCTGGAGGACCATGAAGAACAAGTCGCTGACCAACCGTTACCAGACATGTTCGATGGACGACATGTCAGGCGAACGTGCAGGCCAGGGAAGCAGTGGTGCCCATCGTTCAGTGGCTTGCACATTCCTCGCCACATGTGGCTGGGCATTATCCTGCTTAAATATGTCATGTGGAGGTGGAGTTGCCTGAAGAAGGGGCAGTACCTCGGGCTCTAAAACCTCAATGATGTAGCGGTTGCGATTCAGATAGCCCTCAATAAGAATGAGTAGAGATCTCATGTTGTATCCTATGGTGCCCCAAACCATCACACTTTGCAATTGCCCGCTATGTGGCTTCGCAATGCAGGCTGCCAGAGCGCAGTCACCCCGGTAGCTTCTGACACATATGTGGCCATCATCGTAGGACAGGTTGAAGCGGGACTCGTCCGAAAATACTTCATTTTGCCACTCACACGCCCAGCGACGGCGTTCACGTGCCCATTGCAGTCTGGGGAGTTTTTGGTCTCTGGACAATGGAAGCCGACGCAATGGCCTGCGTGCCGCCAGTCCAGCCCGCAGCAGACGGCGTCGAAACATCGACGCGGCGTCGAGCGTCCAGCACTGTGGGCGAGGCTGTACAGACCGTTACGGCCATGCGGACGAGATGGCGGTCATCCCGTGCTGTGGTCACATTGCGTGGTCCAGTAACCGCTCGTCGCTGTATACAACCCTCTCCTATCACTGGTGCCACACACGCATCCCTTCTGTAGCAGCATGCCCTGTACTAGCCGAAATGGCATGGTATAACAACCCCGTTTCCCGGAGACCGATAATTCTGCTCCGTTCAAAGTCACTCACATGCTCATATGGCACCCTTTGACGTCGAAGAGGCATACTTGAACCTGCTTTCACTTCTTTTGACGGCTCTTCACTGACTGAGCTTGGCGTAACACGGACCTTCCCGGTCACACAAGAGAGGGCGCTGTTGGACCTACGTGCACGCCATCTCACTGTAATCGTAATCACGTATTGCTGGCACACTGTTCTAAACATCCGTAGAGTTTGGATTCATTCGGGCCATTCATCCTGGGTGTTGCAATTTTCTTAAACAANTACACTGTTCTAAACATCCGTAGAGTTTGGATTCATTCGGGCCATTCATCCTGGGTGTTGCAATTTTCTTAAACAATAGTTTATTTACAAACACCGAGTCGGTAACTCAGAAAATCGGAGGCTGCGTAACGCCTCGTCGACAGCGAGGTCATTAGAGATGGAGCAAGTTTCTCAGAGGAGCAGAAAAATGGAATGAATCTGCCATGGCCTGTTAGAAAGAACTATGCCAGCATTCGCCTGGAGATATTTCTGGGAACCATGGAAAACCGAGATCAGTATGGACATATCGGGAATCGAACCCAGGTCCTGTACAATGCGAGTCCGAAGTTGTAACACTGCGACTCCTTGCTCGGTCGGAGCCTACAAATAAAAGAAGGTCCCTCCCAGGACGGGTTTCGGTGCACAACCATGCGACCATAACCACAAACTGGTTTATTTAACTCCACCTGCATCTTTCCTGAGAGACAACGGAGATTGGCAATTATCTTGCACTTAATATGACCTGACTTCTGATAGGTTACGTTGCAGACCGATGAAAAATATCCTTTTCTTGTGAGACATGCTGGTATTCTTCGGGACTGAATCCCGTTTATCCAAAACGCCAGGCAAAGAGTGGCCCGCCGCTAAGGACGATAAGCCTTCCGGCCAACTGTTTTCTTGGTCAATCGCTATTTAAAAACTGTATTTTTATTCATAATTTCATTTGTGGCAATCTCTTAATGCAAAAGTAAAGCAGAGTTGAGGAACTTAAATATACAGACTAAAAGAAAACAGGGGAAATTTACAATGAAATTAATGCTTTTTAACGTGTCAGGCATTTGCGTATTTTCATATTTAGCACACACATATTGTTACTAAGAACAACCTCTGGTTCGGTCAGACACAATCACGGGAAACTTCAGTTATGTTATTTGCGTACCTCTAAATTCACAGGCGATATTTCTTTCTCTGTTAAACTCTGCAGCTGGCTAGTAAAGGTCTCAATGAAGACAGAGGCACGTCAAAGTGTAAATAGCGGATCTGCACGACAATAATTTCGTACTTAGGTCTGTTGATTTCTGTAATCACATTACGAATGTTCAATTTATGCATGTATTCAAACATAAATGCATTAGATAATTCTGTTAGAACGATAAAAGAATTCATTATGGCCGTGAAATGCTCAAGTAATAAATGTAAATTTAGGGAGCCTATAGAATGCACTCTGGCGAGAAATGTTATTGTTGAAACACGAAACCTAGGTTGATAGATCTCAGAATGCGTTTGTATAATGAATATTCTGGAATGTATTTTTTCTTGCGACATTTTGAAACGTTGTTTTATGTAGTCTGCTATCGTCTTTACGTAAATTTCTTACTGTCTGTAAAATAAATACATCTATGGGTGTTGAACATTTTTCGTAATGTTAGGTGTAATTATTTTTAAACGAACATTCTTTCGGTTGTCTTTTTTTTAATTCAGAGATAACATTGATACACTTCATAAGTAAAATATGATGATTGTTAATGGAGGCCTCTAGTAGGTAGATAACAAAAAAATGAATTAGAAATGTTTAGTTATTTTGGATATTACCTGCACTGACGATTTATGAATGGTGTGTCATTGTGCAAGTCGTCATTATCACCACCCATGTCTGTAAAATACGTCGTGGATCTGGAAAACACTTGATAATGTGTATTCGTGTATGTACAGAAACACAAGTTATAGTGTTTGTACACATTAAATATTCGCAAATGTTTCGACAAATGTGGTTCTTATTTCCAGCCATAAATTTACTTCAAGTTTGGTATTTTCCAATTTTTTTTAATGTTTGTCATTGATACACGCATACTCACACGCAAACATAATTACGCATTGTTTCTTTCAAATGTTTGTTTCAAAAGTACCCACTGCACCGTCGACAGCCTCAAGCTTCGTGTGTATTCACACGATACAAGTTCGCTACAAGTCGAAGTGTACAAGGTGTCCGCCTTCTTGTACAAGAAATATACCTGTGTATATTAGGCCGTAAGGTTATATCATACCATCAAATATTAATCGAATTCAATTACTTTAATTAAATTTACTGAACTAAAAAATCACTTCATGTGTCTCTCGATGAATTTCATTCAATAAGCTTACAAGTCTTCACATAAAAATTGTATTGCAAAATTCCAATGAAACTTGTTTAAACAATGCCACAAGTAAAATTTAAAAGCATGCGCACACAAAAATAATTGGTTAAACAACAAAAAAATTTCCTTCTTTTTTTTTATAAATGTGCGTTCTTATTTTGTAACATTTGTAAATGTCTGCACACAACTAAATTTTTATTATGATATTGCCAAAATTATTGCCACATTAATATTGCCAGAATAGTATTGCCAGAATAGCTGTGATCGGCGACNTATTATGATATTGCCAAAATTATTGCCACATTAATATTGCCAGAATAGTATTGCCAGAATAGCTGTGATCGGCGACAAAAATTTTGGATTCAAGAAAATGTAAAACATTTTCTTATATTCTTGAAGGAAATTGAGATATTCTATAAATTAAANTAAAATTTTGGATTCAAGAAAATGTAAAACATTTTCTTATATTCTTGAAGGAAATTGAGATATTCTATAAATTAAAAGAGAAAATGGCCGCCATTATGGCGTTCGTTTGACGTCATATAGCATTCAAAGATTTAAATTCAATAAAAATTTCAGGTATTTTGAAGAAAACTTTGATCGTGTGCATGGACCAGCTGCCAAGGCTTGGCTCGTGTGTAGCGGGAACAGAAGCGAGTGTAATCCTTTAATGCAGGTGTAGGGTGTCTGGTGGTGTAGACGGCCTCATCAATCTGCGGCGAGGAGATTGCCGTCTCTAGCGTCTTCTAAACCCGCTACGTACACTCGCTCCCACACTCGACCAGACTTCCACACTGCGATGCCCTCACCGCTGCACGGCTCAGCGCACCACTCGTCTGAAGCCCTGCTCGAACTTGCACCACGTGCAAACTGAGCTTAACAAAGGCTTGGAAAATTACACCAAAGGAACAGCGCGCCACAAATTTCATAAGAATCTATTTCTTACCAGGAATTACCAACACACCTATTTTCCACCTGTTTTATTTATATGAATTATAAGAGAAATATTTTCATTTATCTATAAAATGTAAGTAAAAGTTCAATTTAACCTAAAATGAGGTACTTTCATGTTATCAGCTATATTAAACACTTGTGATGTACGATATATTTAAGACAAAAACAAACCAATCCTTCCCGGGGTAATTTGTAAAAGGTTTGTTTCGAAAAGTGTAAAGATGCTTCGATAATACTATAGTCGTATACTCGATCGAACGAGGGGCTGCGGTGGTGTAGTAGTCAGACTACTCGCCTCCCACCTAGACGAATCGGGTTTCATTCCCGGCGGGCTCGCTCCCGTATTTACACATGTGTGAATCGTGCCAGACGATGCCGCTGGTCTGAGGGTTTTCTCGGGGATCTCCTGTTTCCGCCACGCTTTCATTCAGGCGCTGCTCCATGCTCACGTACCTTGACCCTCATCGACTCTCAAGACCTCACTGTTAACGGCCCTACCCACCAAGACGACAGGCGCCAACTTCAAATGGGGAATCAATATTAAACTATATCCCTTCTCATTGCGTCAATTTTAAACATATCTATTTCAAGCAAAAAGTATAATACGTGATATATCTTAGGAAATGTTGCTATATTAAGACATCTTGCCAATTGTTTCGTCTTATATATATTTTTTTTTATAAAACATAATATTGACATATACATATAACACAAATTGAATAAATATATATATATATTTTTTTTTTGAAAAATTATTTATATGGCAATATTTTCTAAGAAAGTCGCGTCAAAATGTTTTTTGTTTGAGATAGTTATCTTAAATATTGACGCAATGAGAAGGATTTTCGTTTAAGAATGATTCCCCATTTGAATTTGGCGGTTGCCGGCTTTGCACGCAGAGTCGCTAAGAGCCGCCCAAATCTCTTCTCTCACCCGCTCAAGCATCGAATCAGTGAACATTCATGTTTGTCTCCTCACCTGTGGTCAATGTAAGGCGACTTTACACGTCAGGTCATTTGACGCTGTTATGTCCACGCATGAGCAATAACCCTTAAATTCCAGTAATTTGCGCATTTCCATTTCGTGCGAATTTTATTTCATTTGCACGTTTCCTTCATAGCATTGCTTTTTTCACACGACTATAGTGCCATCTCTAAAGTAATATTAAAGTGTGGTGTTAATATTAATGAGAACTATTTTTTCTCGCCATTATATATGCTTAGAGTGGTGTATTTGCATTGACCTGAGTTTAAAGTTAAAAAGGAATCCCTTGTACAGTACTTTATCCGGATCGTGCTCTCACACACCGACGCCTGATTTCGCGCTCGCTACCTTCAATACTTCATTCGCGCGAGGCTGTAAATCGCGGGAGATTGATCAGCTCTCGCGGCAGTTCGTATGCAGATGAATGCGTGAATGTGTTCTCCATGAGACCTGTAACGTAGGTGCCGAGGATTTACACTCGTCCATTGGAACTTGCAGAGTGAACGCACTGCGCATGCGTGATTTGTTTCTCTTGCCAAGCTAAAGCAGACACAATGGGGAGTAATCCGACCGACAAACCGCGTCAGGGGATTGCTTACGGGAAGAACCAGTGGCGATTATGCAGCATACTCTCTATCTACAGTCTGTTCGCGATTACTTCCCGACTCTTGAAAACCACCCGGTGTGCCACGTGATTGGTTGTTNCCTCTCTATCTACAGTCTGTTCGCGATTACTTCCCGACTCTTGAAAACCACCCGGTGTGCCACGTGATTGGTTGTTTCCTAATACGTCCTGCTTCACAAGCGTCTTGTACTTGCGTTAACACAAAACTACCTTGTTTTTATTAAATTTAACTTTGGCCTTATATTCTATCGGTGAATTATAACATTTCATTAATAATTAATACAAATAAAAATTACTGAATGAAGATGGGTTGCTAATGCATAGTAAGAAATAGTGTTTATGTGAAATGATATTACACTGAGTGCGCACCGATGCGGTGTGCTGTCCCTTTGGTGTCATTTTATAGACTTTCTTGAGCTTTGTTTACGTGAGGCGGAGGAATATCCTGGAAGTAGAACTTCAGCAGGGCTTCAGAAAAGTCAGAAGTACCGTAAACGGACTATAAGTTGAATATTAAAGAAAATAATAAACCCTTGAAAATCGAATTTTCAAACTAAATTTTAGCGAGTTATCGGAAACTAACTGAAATTAAATTACAATTCTCCGAACATTGTTAAATGCCATCAGGATTTTCTATTAAGACTCATCGTGATGGAAATGACAGTGGAACCCACCCTCTTATTGTATATAACCATTTTAACGTAAAAAATTATGAACGTTTGATAGTAGTTTATTTAGTAGTATGACCTTATTTTTGAAAGTGGTCCTCTTGTTTCAACTTCCTAGGACTCGTCGTGTAAAACACATACTAAGATTTCGGTAGCAGTGAAACAGTTCCAGCCATGTAGGAAATACCAACATTTAATGCAGGGAATCACATAATGACTGTCACCATAAGCAAAACAGCTTCAATGCTGTAATTGACGTATGGTACATGTTAATTACAGCAACTGTTTAAAATGTCCTCCGCCATCTTCTGTGGAGTGGACACAACATAATGCCATACATGCATGTAGGCTGTATCGCTGTGAAAACCACCTCCGTAGTTTGTCGAATTCCTCTCCATCCTGTGCGTATGAAAATCGTGTTTTCTCTACTTATATCAAAAGTTACCAAAGAACTCTTTACAAATTTTATTTNNNCCTCATCATACTGGACGGGATCCTGCTAAAGAAACTTCCAAAGTATAATTAATATATTGTGAGATGCGTCTCGCATGCGCTAATATAAATTGATATGGTTGTGAGAATTTGCCATTAATTGTCATTTATAAAATACATCTTTGGATCTCCCTTAAGCCAATTTTCTCCGAAAATATTACGAGAAAACAATTGTACCCGGATTCAATTTATCAACATTGCGTTTCTTAAATAGTCCTTGGACAGTTTCGNATATTACGAGAAAACAATTGTACCCGGATTCAATTTATCAACATTGCGTTTCTTAAATAGTCCTTGGACAGTTTCGGGTTACCAAAGTTTTTATTGCCTTTGAAGTAAAAAAACAAATTCTAGCAAAATTTTACGTTAAGCAACGCAGTCACTAAACGATCATTTTTGAATAAATAATGACAGTTTAGTCCTCCCTAAACTAGTTTTCAATTTCTACCTACTTTGTGAAATCACAAAAACATTTTCTTGTACTACGTCCGTACGCAGTTCCAAACTGAGTATCGTAACGCCCTAAGTAACGTGTATTTCAAACACACGTGTATGAACATGTATGACATACAGTTTTCAGAAAGCCGGAACCGACGCCTCGCCACTGTCGCGCATTGTTTCCAGGAGAATCGGGGGAATACCTTTCGCCCATTCTCTGCTCAAGGGGATTAAAAAAAAGCTCGTTCATTGAGGTAAGTAGATAGGTTTAGTATGTTCCAGGGCAAGGGCTGGGGACTGAGGTGCCGAGGCACCAACCGACATCTTGGATTCTGCCATATTGGATAACATCACGGCCACCATCTTGTGTGTCCTTGACTTTGACCTTTGCCTGCCAACTTATGTCCGGTCAACATCTTGTTTTTGTCCACCATATAGTTTCCGCACACCATCCTATTTACTCCCACTATCTTGTTTCCGATCGCCATTTTATTTCTGTACACCATCTTGTTTACCAATTACTCACTTTCGTTCGACCACACCATCTTGGATGTCGTCTGCTGTAGCCCTCCCGTCGTCTGCTAGAGTACACCACAAATGCCTGTAATGTTGTTTACTGCTGCCATCTTGTTTCCACTTGTCCTTCGTTCAACTGCTGCTTGCTAGGAGCGTTGGTGTCACTCCTGTTCAGCTGCCATGTTGTTTATAGGATTGGCTGCTAGGGGCGCTGATAGTTAAATTTTGCAGAGCTCAAAAAATGCATGGTGGATGCCTTAGACCACTTGTCCACCGGTGCAGGTAGGAAAATAAGGTTATAAATGTGGTATATGCATTGCAACCACTCTCGCCACTCCTCCCCACACCTGCTCAGCCACAAAATTATAAAAAATCGAAATAATGACAAAAAATAAAAACAACAAGTCTAAAAATTGAGGAACATGTACCATTAGGCTTATGCTCACCACAACCTTAACCAAACCCCTCTATCTACACAGCCTACCCAATAACAAAAATATCCCCAAAAAATTTAAAAATTATTCTAAATGTTGAGGAACATAGAATGTTACACCACACTGCATCCTACAACCCTAACCAACCAACACCTCCACCCCTTACAACTACCATCCTCTCTCCAAATTAATCATTGGCCTTGAATAACAAATTATCCCTCCACCCATACCAATCGATCGTATGTGACCAGTGATCACTAAATTACATTTTTAACACATATTTTTATTACTGGACACTAGAGTGTGCTGATTATTGCTGTTATCAGCATTAATCACCAGAGAGCTCCCATATCGCTTATTTTCCAAGCTTTTGATATAGATACACCCTCTAGGCATGGAGTTTCTTATACTTTCTACTATTTTACTCATAATGTTATAAGTTAAAATATTTCTAAGTGATTTTATTTTAGGTAAATAAATCACATCACACTTTGTTTTTAAATAATTTTATTCGCTGAAATGTATTTGCAATGAAATGAGGAAACACATTATCTCTTGATTAAAAGTATTTTATGTACATCACCCTCTTCCATGGCGAGTTCACCCCTTGATGTCAATATCATCGACCCAGGAATTGTAGCAGGCAAGGAAACCCCGCCACTTGATGTACATCCTTCCATTACATCGTTTCAGCACATTATCGACCAAATACACATCTGTAAACTTCGTAGACTGGATCTCCTTGGTATAGAAACCACCACGAATGGATACATTGTTCAGATCTTTGAGATAGTAGGTCTTCGAAGCGTAGTTTCATATGCATCGCACAAGAAACAGTTCGGGCCTCCAATTCGCTTGAAACGCTTTCACGAAGATACCTTTTTGTTTGGAAATGCGCACCAGGTCACCGATCTTGGCTTTAGGCTTGCGTAGATCCCTCCTCTTCTGGTTAGATTACACAGTCAGAAAAAGGATGACGACCTTGACATCTTCAGGTTCATGCCAGTGGTAGAATGAATGGTACAATTATACTCGCCGACGAGTTAGGGACAATGGCTCAAGCACTTGTAGCTGTCATTCACCACGAAATGCCTCCACATATGGCCCTTCAGAATACTGTCGAAACTGTCGAAGATAGATGCTTTGAGATTTCCGTATGTGGAATAATGATATATGTTATGTTTCTTCATCACGACCTTGAGCTTTACATTGTANATGCTTTGAGATTTCCGTATGTGGAATAATGATATATGTTATGTTTCTTCATCACGACCTTGAGCTTTACATTGTATAATTCCTTGCCTTGGTCGGTTAGCAGATTAGTTGGGATGTGTTTCGCTCAACACACATGCCATGGCCTCGGTAACACCGCATTCATTATTCGACTCGTCTGGCCTGACCGAGGCGAATTTGCTATAGGCATCGATGACTCAATATGTATTTGTAGCCTTTGTTGACCCAAGCATATGGTATAATCTCAACGAGGTGGACTTGAAATACGTCGTTCATTCCACAAAACATGGTCTTGTGACGATGATAGTTGTGCCGGGCGGCCACGTGCACTTTGTGGGCGATTCCCAACCTACTCATTGTATGTAGTCTCCCTCCTTCAGTTCTTCGACAATGGATACGATCTCATTGGGGTGCGAGTAATTTCAAACCCTTTGCGACGAAACCAATAGTAGTCTATCCACCAGTTCTTTCGTGTCATCCGAAAACACGTAGTCGGTATTCTTGTCACCATCTATCTTCTTTAGACCTTCCCCATTTTTCAGTGCTAGGCTACTGGAGAGTTACGCGAGAATGTCGATTTTTTCGTGATTTTCTTCCTTAAGCACTTGTCTCAGGGTCAATATCTTGGTAAGCACNGTTACGCGAGAATGTCGATTTTTTCGTGATTTTCTTCCTTAAGCACTTGTCTCAGGGTCAATATCTTGGTAAGCACGTGCATGAGTTCTAGCAATGTGCTGTATTCCTGCACGTAGGATTCTGTAAAGTACCGAGGCTTCTTGAGAAATATAAGTTTGTAAAGACCGGGAGTTCCACGCATCTTGTAATCGCGTATTTGGATTATCCCACATGGTAGAAACTCTACTTCATTAGCACCTAGGAACAATTTATCATTATGCCTGTATACTCTGTACATCTTATAATTATTATGAGATGTGTACATTCGTAGGAACCATCGAGCCAGAGTATTGGATATCAGGACTTTCTTCTGTACCTTTTTCTTGTGTGCCAAATTCACATCCGATACATCGTCCCAATACATTTGTACATCTTCATGTTTCCTTTTCTTCGTAGTTTCAACAGTATCGTCGACTTCGGACTTCACGAATACGGGTGCTCCATCGCTCTCCCTGAGTACACCGAGGCGTCGAGTAATGTGCTTAAAGAGTTCTTCACTTGTAAGGTTGCACGAAAGTCTATTTCTCCTAGTGAGCATATACTACTAGCGAACAGACTGTATCACTCGATGCAGTTCGTTAACAATGCCTGACTGCATACTGAATAAAAAGGGTTACCTGTGCTCTCTTTTATAGGTTTAGTCATGAGTCTCCGACAAACGATTTTCGATCCTTTCAAGGCATTCACTTCAGACTTCCAATATGTCCCTGTTATGGTTTTGAATTTCCGAGGTAGGAAATCGAGGCAGCAAATGTATGCTCTGTNGTTACGCGAGAATGTCGATTTTTTCGTGATTTTCTTCCTTAAGCACTTGTCTCAGGGTCAATATCTTGGTAAGCACATGCATGAGTTCTAGCAATGTGCTGTATTCCTGCACGTCGGATTCTGTAAAGTACCGAGGCTTCTTGAGAAATATAAGTTTGTAAAGACCGGGAGTTCCACGCATCTTGTAATCGCGTATTTGGATTATCCCACATGGTAGAAACTCTACTTCATTAGCACCTAGGAACAATTTATCATTATGCCTGTATACTCTGTACATCTTATAATTATTATGAGATGTGTACATTCGTAGGAACCATCGAGCCAGAGTATTGGATATCAGGACTTTCTTCTGTACCTTTTTCTTGTGTGCCAAATTCACATCCGATACATCGTCCCAATACATTTGTACATCTTCATGTTTCCTTTTCTTCGTAGTTTCAACAGTATCGTCGACTTCGGACTTCACGAATACGGGTGCTCCATCGCTCTCCCTGAGTACATCGAGGCGTCGAGTAATGTGCTTAAAGGGTTCTTCACTTGTAAGGTGGCACGAAAGTCTATTTCTCCTAGTGAGCATATACTACTAGCGAACAGACTGTATCACTCGATGCAGTTCGTTAACAATGCCTGACTGCATACTGAATAAAAAGGGTTACCTGTGCTCTCTTTTATAGGTGTAGTCATGAGTCTCCGACAAACGATTTTCGATCCTTTCAAGGCATTCACTGCAGACTTCCAATATGTCCCTGTTATGGTTTTGAATTTCCGAGGTAGGAAATCGAGGCAGCAAATGTATGCTCTGTGAAATCTGTCACCACTTTTAGATTCTCTTCATTATTTCCCGATGCTTCATTCCATTTGTTGGTAATTTATTTGCCTTTAAACAGATGTTACATGCTCCTCCGTGGCCATAAAATCGCGAATGATCTCAATCTTCACATGATCCATTTTCGCCCTGAGCTCTGATAAATAAGTGCGAAAGAATTTGCCCTGATCGGCTAACACGATGTGTAATTCCGAGATGAAGACATTGCCAGTTTTGACGAAGAAATGATTAATAGCAGCATATTGGGATAGTTCGAGTTCGCCAAAATTTCGAATTATTCTACTACCAGCATCGTGGTTCCATCGCTTCTTGGTACAAGACAACCTCCACCATCGTCTTTGAGAAGCAGCAGCTTGAGGCCATTCTGCCAGAATTTCGGTATCCTGTAACTTATTCTCGATGTTCGATGGTGACCTGATCGAAGATGTTTTGGTACCTACCATCATAGAGGCCATTATTTTACGATCACTAAAAAACCATACTTGTCTTTCTAGCACAAAGCACACATGCTCTTGAAGTCCGATAATGCCATGTGTGTNCGCAGCTTGAGGCCATTCTGCCAGAATTTCGGTATCCTGTAACTTATTCTCGATGTTCGATGGTGACCTGATCGAAAATGTTTTGGTACCTACCATCATAGAGGCCATTATTTTAGGATCACTAAAAAACCATACTTGTCTTTCTAGCACAAAGCACACATGCTCTTGAAATCCGATAATGCCATGTGTGTNGGATCACTAAAAAACCATACTTGTCTTTCTAGCACAAAGCACACATGCTCTTGAAATCCGATAATGCCATGTGTGTATTGACATGGTTATGGTACACATGTCGCAAATTCGTGTCATCCATGCGAAAAAGCACTAACACATTCGCATTATCGCGAAGCAGTTGTTTGGGTATGCATTAATAAATCTGACTGAGGTACGCACATTCCACCTACATATGCTGTCCCATGTCTAAGTAATCCTGGATGCACTTCTGTTTCTCGCTTGTAAAATCGTCGAAAATAAACACTGAGTTTGGCTATGCTTCGCTTGGCGGGACGATGGCTTCATTATCGCTGCAAAGTAAATATTTCATGCCATCCGCAGCCTGTAGAACATGTGCTAGGGGCTGGTATTTTGGTTTCTGGAGCGATTGAGAGTACAGGTACACGCTCTCGAACCAAAGACAATTAGGTTCATCCACAAGGCTGAGAAGCACACATGCTTCTCCACAGTTTGGAGGACCAGTTATGATGCAACGCTCTGTATTCGGAAATAGGCTTCCATGTCGTGATTCGTGGAAGACGGTTTCATCTTCAGCAGTAATGTGTACGAGCAGAGTAACACAGGGCTTGAAGATACATGAACTATTTTCTTCTGCTTGTTTTATACCATATGGAGGAGAAATTAGAGGAGGCCTCCTGAACACATTAAGCATGTTTTCGTGGTGATATATTTTTCTTCAGATTATCACTCTGTGTAAACTATTGTTGGCAAATTTGTCATTGAAATGTCATGTTTGAATATTTGATATGTGCGTACTGTTCCAAAGCTACAATGATACTGAAACAAAAATGTATAAAAGGAGCTAAATTATAAGTTTTTAGGTTAGTTCACCACGATGTCTCGAAAAGGTAAGACCCTATCTGGAAGCAAGATCGTCGATAAACTGATAAACAATCTACCATTCGAGCTGCGCATTCCTGGATACAAGTTCTGTGGGCCAGGAACTAAGACAGCTAAGAGGTTGTCTCATGGCGACACAATGCACTGGACGAAGCATGCAAGCCACACTACATCGCTTACTCCCTGAAAAGGATCTTCAAGCACGACACCAAGCAGACAAGATACTCGCGTAAAGAGCTGACGAAATAAGAAAGCCGCCAGTTACCGGGGGCTCGGAGAAAAAATAACAGCAATATGGCATTTCCAACATGATGAAGGCCAAGGTGAAGATGTGCATGTGTACACATCGCAAATGGAAGCTGTAAGTAAGCCGAAAATTAGTGAGAAAAGGGAATAAAAGAATGCAAGACTAAGAGAAAGTCTACTAACNTGGAAGCTGTAAGTAAGCCGAAAATTAGTGAGAAAAGGGAATAAAAGAATGCAAGACTAAGAGAAAGTCTACTAACGGATTTCTTCCACTATGTTTGCCTGCACTCTGGGCCTTCAGGGGCCTTATCAGAGCCATGAGCAGTATCGTCCGAGCCATCAACACAGCATCTAACAAACAGAAGCAGTTGACCGAGGCCCATAGGCACAATGCAAATATGGAAGCAATCGCAATGGGTAAAAAAATGGCCAAGGCCTCTACCTAAAGCCATATCCGATAGGAAGAGGTCTGCAAAAGTGATGCAGCAGGAAGAGGCGATAATGAAATCTCTACTGAAATGGACGCTCACGAACATGGATTTGGAACTGTTTGCACGTAAATTGAAGATACATAATTTTCGCAGAGTGTTCATTCGAAATGCTATGACCCTAAACCCAAATGTTACAAATGTGCCATAAGCAACCTGGACACATCAGTCAGGCCCAGTACTCTCTGGGTGACTTAATTGTAATGTGGAAAATAAGCAGACTACTATGGCAATTTTTTTTGGAATTTGCATCCTTCGCCCGATCTGGAACTGTACCTGAAAAATAGCAAACTGACTTACAACTACAAGATGGAGCAGATGTCGAACACATGGATCTGCGGACACTTTCGTCTTTGTTTCCATGTTTGATCGTCTAAGTAATTTAATAAAATTGCCTTACATTGGTATGAAACCTTCAGTCATGTCGATAACACTTACCTTAGTGGGTCGTAGCTCCGAGTTATGTGCTGTTCCCTTTCCTCCTCTCGACCTGGAAGGGGAATAGTGTATAGGTTTGTACGATTTTCAAACTTACAACGCGATACCGAACATCGATGAAAAAACCTGCAAGNTGGAAGCTGTAAGTAAGCCGAAAATTAGTGAGAAAAGGGAATAAAAGAATGCAAGACTAAGAGAAAGTCTACTAACTGATTTCTTCCACTATTTTTGCCTGCACTCTGGGCCTTCAGGGGCCTTATCAGAGCCATGAGCAGTATCGTCCGAGCCATCAACACAGCATCTAACCAACAGAAGCAGTTGACCGAGGCCCATAGGCACAATGCAAATATGGAAGCAATCGCAATGGGTAAAAAAAATGGCCAAGGCCTCTACCTAAAGCCATATCCGATAAGAAGAGGTCTGCAAAAGTGATGCAGCAGGAAGAGGCGATAATGAAATCTCTACGGAAATGGACGCTCACGAACATGGATTTGGAACTGTTTGCACGTAAATTGAAGATACATAATTTTCGCAGTGTTCATTCGAAATGCTATGACCCTAAACCCAAATGTTACAAATGTGCCATAAGCAACCTGGACACATCAGTCAGGCCCAGTACTCTCTGGGTGACTTAATCGTAATGTTGAAAATAAGCAGACTACTATGGCAATTTTTTTTGGAATTTGCATCCTTCGCCCGATCTGGAACTGTACCTGAAAAATAGCAAACTGACTTACAACTACAAGATGGAGCAGATGTCGAACACATGGATCTGCGGACACTTTCGTCTTTGTCCATGTTTGTTCGTCTAAGTAATTGAATAAAATTGCCATACATTGGTATGAAACCTTCAGTCATGTCGATAACACTTGCTTTAGTGGGTCGTAGCTCCGAGTTATGTGCTGTTCCCTTTCCTCCTCTCGACCTGGAGGGGGAATAGTGTATAGGTTTGTACGATTTTCAAACTTACAACGCGATACCGAACATCGATGAAAAAACTGCAAGATATATCTCGTGAAAAGCGGTAATGTCTCCCACGAGTTAACATTACACTTTGGCTCTTACGAACTAAACGACATTGCAAGGTACATCGAAGATTTTTTGTCTTCAGAAAATGTATTCAAACTATGTAGAAATTCCAATATTCTGAAAAGTGCTATCAGATGCAGCAAAGACATCAACATTACGAAACTATATTCTTTCAAACTGATGCTGGGGCTAGAGCCACGCAGATACGAAGCTGGCAAAACCCATGAATCGTCGTGACCTGCAAACATTTTGCATGTTAATGTGATACGAATAAATTTCCATTGGGCAGGTGGTACATATCTCAACGGTAGAGCGAGAAATACACTGCACAAGTTTTCGCCGATTGTCCCTCCATGTTTTAAACTGGTAGTGACACCACAAAGCATTATTTACACTCTGGTTGTTGCGAAGAGAGTATACGAGTTGCAGTGACGATCATCGACCAGCACAGAACGTTGGTGAACTTCTGAAACGATGAAATCACACTACACTTGCAGTTGAGAAGATGGGATTAAGATTTACTGTGACCAGAAGCAATAAAACAAAGAACCATATCAAATCAGCAATGAGTACACTGCAGGTAGCCAACAAGATTTTCCTTCGCAGTCTTGCCTTCGAAGTCGACGAGCCAATCAATTTTGAAGACAGCACTGGAAAGTGTAACTTCACGCATACCAGCCATTCTTGATCGGACTATGCCCATTATGATAGGAAATCCGAGTAGCGATTCAACACCAAGATATCTGCACTCTTCCTTGTCAGCCATTCCTTCGATTCAGGGGGACACTGACGAAAGAAGATGGATCCAACATGGCATCTACGAATATAACGAGCAGTGGTATTCTCCCCCTTATTCATCGCATCATGTATTTGCTCAATAGTGTCGAGGTGGACCAGACAAGAGATGTCGGCATAAAATTCGCTATCAAAAATTACCTCTTGCTCATTCCGAACAAGCTGTATGAAGCCTAGATGGGTAGGGTGGGTGATAGAAGGTGGCTACAGTGTTCCCATATGTTATAGAGGTAATTTCGAGGTCTGCAATGCTCTGGTGATGTAACTGAGATTCGACGAAGACTACAAACGAATTTTCATCAGTTCAAAGCAGAAATTAGTACTGCTCCTAGCCAATATGTTTAAACACACAATTTAATATGCAGGTAAATGCCATAACACAAAAACTAATATTTATTCTCAGTTCATGTTTGAAAAATGTTCTTCGGAACCAACGTCGTGGTAACGTCATGTCTAAATAAAACCTGGATACAGTGAAACTGAAGATACAGTCTATAGAATGGATGCTGTCTCACTTTCAGCTGAGTACTACCAAACACATCAAGATCCTGAAGAATGGTGAAAATGGCAAAAACATCGACGTGTCTTTCATCTCGTGGAGTCTAAAGACTTACCCCAGATCGATCGCGAGCCAGCGCATCAACTGGAGGGTGAAGTCCAGTTTTGCCACCGAGAAACCAAGGTACATCATCATTGGGCTACAAACCGGAAAACAGCACAATGTGAGAGTTAGCAGTTCGCAGTTCGACACATGCCTAATAGAAAATGTGAAAATATATTTGAATAGTGAAAGCTATCTGTTCGTGGACATGAACATGAACTTCAAAAATGGTCAATATGTGCTGGCTTACATAATGTATGCTCAATTCCAAAATGCATATTATGGGTGCACTTAATCCCCGATACTGAACCAACGTATCCCAAAATTGTTTGGCCTCGTTCATTGTGTTCGATGTGAGTAAACAGGACGAGCGTATCAGTTGGAATGTGATCGCCTGCAGAATATAATTCACTATGCATGGAAATATTCTTCTACCCACAAATGCTTTCTGCTTGATGCAATGAGACCGACTTGCATCGTACAATTGTAGAGACAAAGTTGTGAAGATTCTTTCATGAATGCCGCAGATGATGTAAATACGATGGAATGTATGCGGTATCAGTTTAGTTGTCTTCAACCATAGACAGCAACATGATGTACTTCAATTTTCAGGGCTTCTAGAGCCAGAGCAGCTATGTGCTCAAGGATATCGCGGTCTCCTACGTTGACGATGGCAAAATGCGCACGCGCTCCTTCCACACTCATTAATCATGGGAACTGTTAGACGAGAAAAGCAAGTAGACGAACGACTGGCTGACCAAATACCCCCATGGACTGGAGTGGGTTGAAGGCATGATTCCATACCATCAAGTGGGAAACATGCTGCGCGACTTGCTGAATCAGTATCCGCGAGGACCGATTTACATGGCCGGGCCCGAGCAGAAAAAAATGGCTGAGTGACTTGTGCAAAAACGAAATTTAAGTCATCGATGTAAAGTTCGAGTACGAGTGTCCTTTGCTTCACAAGCTGGCGAAACTTTTTGACGACCAGCAGCGACTTGTATGCGAGAGGTCGGAACCTGATTGGACACAAGCATGGAGGAACGCACAGCTGCTCCTCAACTAGTGTGTCTTGTCCTTGGAAAGTGAATCTACCGCTTTAGACTAGACAAGAAGTTACCACGACGTTGGTTCTGAAGAACATTTTTCAAACATGAACTGAGACTAAATATTTTTTTCGTGTTATGGCATTTATCTACACAATAAATTGTGTATAAAATGTATTTTAAAAAATTTTAAACCTTTATAATTAGACTTAAAGAAATGCTACATAACCTATTAATGTATTTGGGTAATATTTATGTAGGTTTAATTCGCATAGATGGTCTTGGGAATATACATAATCTTTAATCTAACACACTAACAATAAAAATAATATGCTTTTATATAAAAAAAATTTAATATATACTTACATTGAAAATAAAAAAATTATTTACTATTTCAATATGCGTGCTTTGCAGGTGTGTACCTTGTCGCCATGCGGTACAGTTCGATAGAACTCTTGCCAAGAGTAAATTATCTCTGGCGGCTGATGTTTGAAGCATGAGTTACAAACACACTCTGGTGTCTAACACTTAAAAAAATATGTGTGTTAAAGTGGTAACTATGTGGCCACTGGGCAGATATAATTAATTGGTATGGGTGGTGGATATGTAAGGTTCATGATTAAATTGGGAAGAGGAGGGTGAATGTAAGGGCCAGGGGTGTTTGTTGGTTAAGGGTTGTGGGGTTTAGGGTGGGGTAACCTTATATCTTTCTTGACTTTTAGATCTACTTTTTCGATTTTTTGCGATGTTTGTTTATTGGGTGAGTTGTGGTGAGAAAAAAATGTAGGGTTGGTTAGGATTGTGGTGAGCGTGAGGTTAATGTTACATGTTCCTCAATTTTTAGAATTTTTTTTATTGTTTGCAATTTTTTTTCGATTTTTCATAATTTTGTTGGTTGGTGAAGGGGAGCAGTGAGGTGAGAGATGAGGGGTGTTTCAATACGTATACAACATTTAAAACCTTATTACTCTACCTGCACCGATGGTCGACTGGTCTAGGGCGTTCCCTATGCAGGAAACCCAAGGTCTGGCAGTTCGATCCAGCACTCCTCCGCAGGATTTTCGAGCTCTGCAAATATTAAATAGCAGTTCCCCTAGCTGCCAACTCTAGAACCAACATGGTGGCCGAGCGACAGCAGCCGTAGCAGGGGGCAGTCGAACAAAGTAAATTTGGAAGTAAGATGGCAGATGATGGTGGCACACTCTGGCAGCAATAAACGACTTTACAGGCATCAATAGTGCACTCTAGCAGACAATGAGAGAACTACAGCAGATGATATCCAATATGGCGGGGTCGAACGAAGGTGAGTAATTAGAACACAAGATGGCATATGGATACAATATGGCGGGTAGAAACAAGATCGTAGGCAGAAATAAGATGGCGACTGGAAGCAAGATGTCAACCAGAAACAAGTTGCCCCCCAAAGGTTAAAGTCAAGGACACGCATGATAGTGCCCATGATGTTATACAAGCTGGCGTATTCCAAGATGGCGGCCGCTACCCCAGCCCCCAACCCTTGCCCAGGAACATTGTAAACCTATCTACTATGTGGTACATGACCACTCTGGTTAGATTTTATAACTTTTTACCTATACTGCCATTGAAAACAAAGCATTTTCTCTGAAGAGTGAGTACTAAATAACAGGTTGCGTTCGATCGGATGCATGTCGCTAAAAAATGTAACGGGCGAGAGCGAATTTTAACAAAACTCGTCACACGTCACTCGGAGGCACATGTTATTTTAATTTCATGATGCTATTTCTGGTATATATGTTCACGTTTCTCTGAAAATATCCAGAAATAATAGATAAAAATTTTCTTTGAAACTTTGAAATTACATAAAACTTAATTTCAATTGACCAAAGTTACGTGTTTCGCACGTCAGTGTTTTATTGTAACATTTTTACCGAATAAACGATTTCAGGATCGCAACAAAATCTCAAAAGTAGATACTTTTTACATGCTTTATTCGTTTTGCGAACATTTATTACTTCTATTTTTCACATATGAATATATGGTAAAGTTTGTATTTGTTTATTTGTAATATGTAAGCTAATCACGAAATTAATTAATTTGAACAAATGTTTTCCTTCATGTGCTAATGTAAGATTAACTATTTTTGTACAAATGGTTTTATTATTTCCGATTTTATGCGTTTATATATTAAATGTATTGAATTTTTTACATTTTTTGTTTTTCATAAAACACATAATTAAATATTAACCATAAATTGTGAACATTAAATGTAACATCATAAACAAAAAAAACACCCTCCAAAAATGCAAAAAAATTCATAGTCGAAAAATACTTATACAATTAGCTATCGCAGTCACTCGCCACTCACGCCCTGTTTCCAGACCTACTTATGCTACTTGTATTCAGCAGAGTTGTTCATATTTTTGGAATAATTAAGGGACTCATTTCCTTTATAATATGGTGTTTTTCTGTTACGTCCCAACATGATCTTCTGTATACAGTTCTTTAATGCTTATATTTCCAGTTTTGCATCGGTCACTTTCTATAAATTTAATTTCAGGAATAATGTCTTGTAAATAAAAGTCGATTTAAAAGAAGTCCAACTCCTGGAAAAGAAAAATGTTCACAAATCACGTATTTGGAAAATAATTTCACAATTGCAGTTCGGTTAACTTGGTACTAAAACCAGCTAGGATACCTATATTAATTAATAAAACGCCAAATGTTCCAGTCAAATCTACGTGTTATCTACTCGTTCCATTCTCTGTGGCCACTGTTAGTCGTTCCCTATTTTCACAACTCGGACGCTGTCTCCTCGTTGGTCAGCATCCGCATTCTCACCATGGATGTCGAGATACCGTTCCACTGAACGAGCATCTGCTCCTACGGAGAGAGAGCACACTGCAGCGTATAACTTGCGTCGGTTATTTCACCTCGCGACTCTGAGGACGATGGCGTGTGGCAGCGACAAACTTTACGTGGCAAGAATTGGAAATACAAACCTGCGCATGCGCACAGCGGCACTCACCCAACCCCCTCCTCCTCTTTTTTAGTTTATATTTTGTAGAAGCTTTTGTTTTGTTATCGTTCGTGTTTGGCGTGTATAACCTACTTAGGATATTTAAATCATGTTATATTACGTGTACGCTTATTTGTAGTTCTAAACCATGGCAAATTTCTGGAGTAAATATGTTTAATGAAGGCAATCAAAAATACAGTATGTGTTACTAAGGAAACGTGAATGAAGTCTACACACTTATTATAATAGAACAACAGAAGAAATGGTAGTTAAATATATATTTACACCAACGATTTCCTTGTACTTTCAATGTATTTTTAATTTATATATATTGAATGTTGATTTTGATCACTTATAATAAACTTCGGCGTTATTACTCAGTACTTGATTCTGATTTATGTAAATAACCGACTAGTATGAAGTAAATAAAATGCACAATGTGTAACACTACTTCAAATCATTTGTTGCGGAAATGCTAACCAACATTGCAAAAAGTTTAACATAACCCATAAATAATATTTTGCTGCTTACCACAACACAACATGCTCATTGAAATCTTATAGCATTTAGNATTTAACATAACCCATAAATAATATTTTGCTGCTTACCACAACACAACATGCTCATTGAAATCTTATAGCATTTAGATAGAATTTGTAATATCACACTCGCGTGTGCATTATGTGTTCAGAGATGAGGTGGGCTGCACAGATTTAGGTTACTTGGAACAGTGATTGAATCTGTAATCTCCCAAAATTGAAATGCATGATGTTGCATTATTAGAGAATATGAGAATTGTACACTCATGTTTCAGCAAGAAATTACAGTGCTTATACCTAAATGTGACTGTCAATCATGTCCTTTTATGGTACGTCTAATGCAAACCTTACGATTATTCTGAAATAACTTCGCGAAACTGTCACGCATAAACGTAAATTTAAAAATACAATCTAATTTTGCAATTTCCAACTTGGTTGACGAAACTCACAGAACTTCACGTACCTTAATATGCTCAAAAGACAGGTATTTCACATAAATACTTAAGTAATGAAGATACAGGGGTTCTAAAGGAAGGTATATTTTGAAATACGTAATTTAAATTCCTGCATCTGAACTCAAACTTACAACAATATTAATAGAAACAAACTTAGCCTGCCAGTCAAACAATACAGGTTTAAAAGAAACATAACATTTCAATTTTTTAAATTTCTTTATTGCTTCATGTGACTACACATTTGTGCAATGTGCATGTAGTGTTGGATTTAAATTTTATATGAGTAAATGATTAAAAAACTCACATTAACAAATATTGTTCAGCAATTATAAAAAACTGAAATACAGACAATTTATAACTGGTACAAAACCATTAGAGTTGGAACATCATCAACTCGCTTACTGCAAAAATTACACATTNACAGACAATTTATAACTGGTACAAAACCATTAGAGTTGGAACATCATCAACTCGCTTACTGCAAAAATTACACATTATAGCAGATACTTGCACCTAGTTCATTCATGGTTACGTCCAACTTTTCTCAATGCCTGATAAATATTTTCATCCAGGATAACCCCCGCCTCATGCAAAGAAAGCTTATAGAAAATTACACCAAAGGGATTGGCATACCGCATTTGTGCGTGCTCTGTTTAATAATGCATTGCTTAAGAACTATTTCTTACTAGGTATTACCAACACACCTATTATCTCTATGTTCTTATTATTATAAATTCTAAGTAAAATATTATAATGTATATATAAAATTGAAATAAAAGTTCAATTTACCTAAAAATAAGGCACTTTTATTTTAACACAGTTATTAAACACCTGAGGTAGTTGGCATACTTAGTAAACAACCAAACATGTCACATATAGGTTCATTAGGTTTTATCCAAAAAGTATGAAAAACTACAAATAGACTATACACAAGGTTCTATACAATCAAATTGTTTCTGTCGTCCCTTTGTTTAAAGGATTTTAAAGTAGCGTCAACATGCAGTTGTAACTTACTTATGTTTATATAACAGAAAACATTATCATCTTAATTTAAATTGTAAATTCTGTTTGTTTATTTCATGTATTTCGCAAAGAAAAATTATAGTACATTGATTTTGTATACTGAAAATCATTGACAAAAAATTAATCTATTAAGTAAAATACATTTTATATTTTTCTTCGATAAGTTCAACAAGTGAGTAATTTCGAGACTAGTTTGCAATGTGTTGCAAAATTTTATGGTAGAGTAAGAACTTTTTGAGAAATTTGATGTATTACGAAACTTTAGTTTAATTTATCTTTGCTCCGCGTTAAATACATATGAATATTAGAATTTTGCAGATGTCCTCTTAAATGTGCATTAGCAAAGAACACAATTTCGTAAATATATACAGACATGAAAAAGATATAATTTCATGTTTTCTAAAAAGTTTTTTGAATGATACTTTAGTGCTACTGTTAGCCATAATTCTTATCATCATTCTTTTTTCTATCTGAAAATTCTTAAGTCATTGGTGGAGTTACCCCCAAAAATAACACATCACACATAAGACTCTACATAATCATGGTAAAAACATTTCATNATGAATATTAGAATTTTGCAGATGTCCTCTTAAATGTGCATTAGCAAAGAACACAATTTCGTAAATATATACAGACTTGAAAAATATATCATTTCATGTTTTCTAAAAAGTTTTTTGAATGATACTTTAGTGCTACTGTTAGTCATAATTCTTATCATCATTCTTTTTTCTATCTGAAAATTCTTAGNATAATTCTTATCATCATTCTTTTTTCTATCTGAAAATTCTTAGGTCATTGGTGGAGTTACCCCCAAAAATAACACATCACACATAAGACTCTACATAATCATGGTAAAAACATTTCATAGACTGAAGTCTAATACAGTTTGTTGGTGCTGTTTTTATGGCAAAGCACATGCTGCTAATTTAAATTTTCATCAGTGTATACTCCTAGTTTACTCACATCTGTCCTGAATATGATTTCGTTATTTACTGTCAGTTAGGGGACACAGGATTTACGACCTTGAGTTGGTACTGTTCAAGGTTAGTTTGTTCAAGTTGAACTAATTCGTGATGCCCATAATTACGTTTTTTAGTATGGCAATATATATGAAATGATATCCAAATGACAATGGACCCAATCCCATCAACTAGGCTGAATTGGATTCTGTACACATAACACCATTTTAAAAGGTTAAATTGAAAGGGTACTAGCAAAAATTATATCACTTGTAGGCCTAAAATAGATCTCACAACATAATATTAATAAAGGGAACAAATGAATATTGTTAAAAAAAATCCTGTATAACAAGGGCAATAATATACAAATACAACAGCACCACTGACCAAAATTTATATATTCATCTATTGAGTAAAATAAGCGTGAAATAAATAAATATTCGTGTGTTGGCCTTGAATTTGTAGAAGTCTGATTTACTAAGTTATTTAATGCAATATGGCAACCGAATGAAAAACTTTAATACCACAGATGATAATTACATTTGTTATAATAGCAGGTAGTAATTTTTTTGGAATTAAAATTGTTACATAAACAGTAAGTCACAATTTTACCAATACTTACAATCAGCAAAGACCCACTGAAAATAAACACACTTCAAAAAATACAAGAATGTACTGGAAATAGTACATTAATAGCAGTAATTACTTATTTGTCATATTTTATATTGGAATTTCAGTCCACTTACAGTAAAGTAAGAACATTTTGTTTAATTATTTAAACAATGAAACGCAACACTGAACCATCTCCCGATGCACAGATTACGCAAATATTGGTTGTTGTGATGGTGCTCGGCCTTGAAGACAAGGGATGGAGATGATGAAGACAGAACTGTCGCAACGTCATTGCACGACATGTCAGCAGAACTACTTGGAAGCCTTCCATAGACTGTGCGTTGTTACTTAGGAACCTCATTGAAGTAGTAAGCGGTAAACATACGGTGTAATCACATACTTTGGTATCTAACATTAACAGTTTTAAGCCTGCTTTTATTTCACAGTCAGCCAATTTGTGTGTTTACTTGGCACTAATGTTCATTAACTTCTGTGATTATAACTTATGATAACGTTTACCTTATTTTCATTTCTGCATTATTAGTTTGTCAGTTTTTATGTAGGCACCTGTTTGCACTTGCAATAAATCTACGTGTTATTTCAAAATTTGATGTAGCCTGCCTAGATACTATAATCCCTTTTAAAATTTACTGCCGTAACGTGTTAAATGTAAAAAATGGAATTATATTATCATGAAGATCCATTTGTGTCCACATCACACGTAATAATAATCCTTGTTCAAATAAGACAATTATGTACGAAGATATTTTCATTATACAGATTGGTTAATATAGACAGCTCTTTAACAGTAGGTATATTTTTCGTAAGTGCAGAAAATACTTCAAACTACAGGTAGGGAACAAATAAATATATTGAAGAATAACATACACATGCTGTCAGTTTCAATAAGACATCCAACAAATCACAATATCAACAACGGTAAAATATAATCAAGAACATATTCAACCATAAACATAAAACATGTCAACAATATGACTTTGGTGAAGTTATAGGTACACTTCTACAATAGAAATCATGTAATAAAACCAAACAAGAGACATCAAAGCACGTGAATACGACGATTGACGACAAGATGGAAGCAGAAAACCAGCTTCAATCAATAATTCAAAGATAGAAAGAGTAGGAGTTCATCTGAAAGAAAGCTTAATGCTCGTTAATTGGGCTACATTTTGCTTTAACTAGTCCTCCTGTTTTCTAAATGTGCATTCACGTGATATGATGTTCAGTTTGTAGTGCACAAAGAGAATCTGAACTTCTCGAGTACATGTTATACACAAACTGCAATACAGTGGGTTTGCAGTATTAGGTATCCTACAGTCTGCGTGATCTTACCGTGTTTGAATTACGAGTGTCTTTAATTTTTCATTGCATGGTTCAGATAGACCAAATTAGGGAAATAAAAGTACGTAGTTACCATTAATTGTTTATGTAAATCGCCATGTTGCTCTCCTTGACCCTTATGGCTAAGCGCCGTGAACGAAAGTAAAACACTATACCGCATCGGCTGTTGCCGTTAGAGTGGAAAATTGGAACTCGGGTAAGTTTCGTTCCAGGGTTGTGCAGTTCATAGAGAGAGGAGAGTTGCTGCCTTCACTATTGGTCATTTACTAACTACTGTGTGAAGAATTGTAATTTACGAATAGAGTATGAGCTGAGTTCTGAACAGTGAGATGAGATGAGGATTGATGTAAGTCACAGCCTTCCACAGTACAGTAGGTCACCGCATTCCATGGGTTACGCTGTCAGTTCCCAGACCAACCTGAGCATATTTACTACTTACTTTTCAGTGCCTGGGAGTTTTATCCGCTACTAACATAGANAGAGAGAGGAGAGTTGCTGCCTTCACTATTGGTCATTTACTAACTACTGTGTGAAGAATTGTAATTTACGAATAGAGCATGAGCTGAGTTCTGAACAGTGAGATGAGATGAGGATTGATGTAAGTCACAGCCTTCCACAGTACAGTAGGTCACCGCATTCCATGGGTTACGCTGTCAGTTCCCAGACCAACCTGAGCATATTTACTACTTACTTTTCAGTGCCTGGGAGTTTTATCCGCTACTAACATAGGCGAGTACGATTACATCACTGTTGCTAAAAAGAGTCGACTACTGCAGAAAGTAATTTTGCAGTACCGCACTTGCCCTTTATAATAATAATAACTTTACAGCTCATAACTGGGCTATCGCCTGATGTCAAGCGCTTCTTCCCCTTTCCCTCTCCAGTCCTTTCCTAAATCGCCCCCCCCCTTTTTTTACCCATAGCCAACTCCTCCCTCAACACATTCCACTACCTCGCTGTTCTCAACGGCATGGACTGCCTTTCTCTTGCCGTCCACCTCCATAACATAAATCACATCCACAAAATAGTTGTTCCATGCGAAATCTGTGCCACTCTACATCCTGAAGCACGAGCAATACCGGGCACATAGGGCCGACCAGTTTTACACATTCACGTTGTTTTCCCGGATAATTGCATACATTCTCTCGTACGAATTTGGTTAAACAAATCATGACTGAGGTAAATCAATGCGTTCCCCCTCCCACACACACACTCTATTACTTTCACTCTGGTAAGCAGAGTTCTACTAATTTTGTTTGGAATCACAGTTCTAGGGCCGTTTGTGGATTTGTGTGGCATTTTTTCTACCCCTTAAATGATTTCTTCTCTGCCGTGTATCTAAGCTTGTATATGGCATACATCAAAGCGACCATGCTTTTGTTATAAATAGTACACTGAAGAGCAAAAAAAACTGGTATAGGCGTGCGTATGCAAATAACAGAGGTATGGAACCAATCAGAGTAACGCGATGCGGTCGGCAGCTAGATCGGTTACTGCTGCTACAATGGCAGGTTATCAAGATTTAAGTGAGTTTGAACGTGGTGTTATAGTCGGCGCACGAGAGATGGGACATAGCATCTCCGAGGTAGCGATAACATTTGGATGTTCGCGTACGACCATTTCACGAGTGTACCGTGAATATCGGGAATCTGGTAAAACATCACATCTTCGACATCGCTGCAGCCGGAAAAAGATCGTGAAAGAAGGGAACAAATGACGACTGACGAGAATCATTAAACGTGACAGACGTGCAACCCTTTCTCAAATTGGCGCAGATTGGATTTGTGGACTGCCCTGCAGGATTCATGGTGTGAATTGCCTCCTGCATACCTTCAAACATTAGTCGAGTCCATGCCACGTCGTCTTGTGGCACTTCTGCGTGCTCGGGGGGCCCTACACGATATTAGGCAGGTGTGCCAGTTTTTTTGGCTCTTCAGTGTACTATCAATATATACCAATTTCTGGTATTGTGAACATTTCCTTCATATGAGCCCCTAACTTTTCATTTTTAAATATTCACCAGATTCATAATGGCATTTACCAAGCATAATAGTTCCCATGGTTAGTCAAATAAGTGTCATGTTCTTAGAATTTCCAGAGTAAAGGAGGGGAAAAAACAGACATTACAAGTAAGGTAATGGTCAGGTTGTGTCACAACAATTGTAGACTCTAGTAGACGATGAAAAGGATCGACGTTCCTATTTTCTTACTCCGTAGACCATAGATGAGGGTCTTCTTTGGTAAACACAGCTCACCAATAGTTATTTTATTTCCATAGTCATCCTGTCTTATTACTGAAAATTGGCACATAACTTGCTGTGGCGTTTACTCAACAATTTCAATTGCACATAATCAGTTGGTTGTTGTAACATTTGTCATACTTGGAACATATGTGAGGAGTCGGCCGAGTTACTGGAGTTNGACTCTAGTAGACGATGAAAAGGATCGACGTTCCTATTTTCTTACTCCGTAGACCATAGATGAGGGTCTTCTTTGGCAAACACAGCTCACCAATAGTTATTTTATTTCCATAGTCATCCTGTCTTATTACTGAAAATTGGCACATAACTTGCTGTGGCGTTTACTCAACAATTTCAATTACACATAATCAGTTGGTTGTTGTAACATTTGTCATACTTGGAACATATGTGAGGAGTCGGCCGAGTTACTGGAGTTGGTGCATTGTGCTGGAAAGAACACTGTGGCACGCTCAGGAGTGCTGACATTACAACACAATTACACAAATAACGTATACTTATAACCTTTAAGATAAAACACGTGACAAGGACACTGCAATTTTAGGGCCCTTGAAAACCATATAATACGTTAAGGCGGAGCATTTACTCCCTCACAAATAACGAGCATTGAAATGATTCAGTATCCAAGACCAAAATTGTAGCCACATGCTCACATAACCGCAACGAACATACACTAAGCGTACATAAAAAACAAGAAAATGTCCGTATTCGCTTGCTACTAGCGCAGCCATTCTCGACATGGAGGTTACTGTAACTACTACCAAACAAATAAGCGAACCACAAGTCCTATACAAGTTCCCCCNTTCTTGATTCAACTGAACTACGGGGACGATCTTTGCTCCTCAACAAGCCCTGCAGCTGCGCAGTGAGGCCAACATTTCTTATTTTTTGTTTATCTTTTTCAAATTTCATTTCTTTCTTTCTAACAGAGTTGTCCATAGATTGAATCTGAATTATTTTTAAGGAAAAAACTGCATGGGTTTCGTTTTATAAAGTAAGTGAGTTATTAATCACCGTTAATCAATATCAAATCGCTGTAGGTATGTTAATTTTTATATATCTACCCACATCCCTAGATAAACTAAATATGAATATTCAAATATAAATATGTAGTAAATCATTTGTTTTATGACATTAAATCCTCATATAACCAAGATTAACAATTAAAAAACACCACGCTATAACAAGATGATTTCACAATGGTCTCGTAGCGAAATAATTAGAACAATATTAGTCTGGAATGAAGTTATGGTGGCATAATAAACTGATGCCACCATTACTGTGGATACGAGAGAGTAATGGGTACATCCCTAGAAACCGGATATTGATAAACTTGCTTTAACTTTATTTACGCACCTAATGGAAATCAAATCCATTTACATAATTTCCTCCGGTATTTAATTAATTTACTATACAACTGGTATCTTCGGAACTAAGAAGTATGCTATGGACAAACTGTGCTAGGAAATAAGTATCTTGTGAGATCATATTTGTATCTGTTACTTGGGGACGTAGTGACTCAGCAGTTAGACTGCTCGCCTCCTACCAAGGCGACCCGGGTTCAATCCCCGGGTTCCTCCCGAATTTTCGCAAGTGGGAATCGTGCCGGACGATGCCGCTGGTCGGTGGGTTTTCTCGGGAATCCTTCGTTTCTCCCGCCCTTGCATTGCGGCACTACTCCTTCATCTTCACTTCATCTTCATCGAATCTTGAGACCTCATTGTTAAGAGCCGCCCAAATCTCTCGGCTCCGACCGCCAGTTGCGACCCAGCTCTCTGCTGCCCTTGCAGATCGGCGGAGAGGGTTGCCTCCAGAGGCATTGTCCCAGAAATGCCTGACAGAGGCCTTTCCACTGACCCGTATTATGCGACAACGGCGTCATACCTGACGTCATGGCTCGTTTGTCAAACAGGGAGCTGGGGAACCCCTTGCTTTGTGTCCACCAGACATGTTCGGGACAATCCGTCTTGAGGCGGNTTTGTCAAACAGGGAGCTGGGGAACCCCTTGCTTTGTGTCCACCAGACATGTTCGGGACAATCCGTCTTGAGGCGGAGCTCCTCTTTGCTGTGCGTGGAGATCAAACTGACCGATCCAGCATCCAGTATTTAGAGTGAGAAGGAGCAATAACATGAACTGAAGAGTCTCCACCGTGACCATGAGCAGGCGTACTCGGGTGACCGAGCCGAGCGTATTTTGACGTGTGGTGGAAAATTCCCGATCGTTAGAAGATATCTTCGCAGAGTACCCACTAGTAAGTGACGTCATTATTATTGCACAAACATGCACAGTGGCAAGGCCGCTCAGCCGATATCAAACAAGGGTTTTCCAGGCGCACTGTTTGTCAGACAACCCAACTTTGACTTCGGGTATGACACCACGCCCATTAAACACGAGGCAGTAGAAAGGTATCTTAATAAAAGGGAGGGATGGCTATACATACATGCACTTGCTTATGACCTGCCCAGAATTCGAGGTTCCATACCGACAACTCGTGTTCACGGGCTACCTTCAGCAGTAATGTGTTCTAATGGTGTGACAGAGGAATTTCGATCAACTGATATGTCGGACATATTCCTGTCTAATAGCTGACTGTCAGTTAACTCTCCTGTCCTACATTTTCACATTTATCAGGAGATGTGATGGACAGAAGCCTATCAACTGCATGTCGGACAGCTGAATCTTTAATGAGGACTGTCGGCTAGCTGGCTAGTCTAACAGTCGCACGCTCTCAGCTGATCTGATAGAGAGCTGCCCGTCATGCAGCTTGCGCACTTTCTTTACTGCAAGGTCTGTAAAAGGTTGACTTGTGGAAGTGGTACAGTAATAGCNATGCACAGTGGCAAGGCCGCTCAGCCGATATCAAACAAGGGTTTTCCAGGCGCACTGTTTGTCAGACAACCCAACTGTGACTTCGGGTATGACACCACGCCCATTAAACACGAGGCAGTAGAAAGGTATCTTAATAAAAGGGAGGGATGGCTATACATACATGCACTTGCTTATGACCTGCCCAGAATTCGAGGTTCCAGAATTCGAGGTTCCATACCGACAACTCGTGTTCACGGGCTACCTTCAGCAGTAATGAGTTCTAATGGTGTGACAGAGGAATTTCGATCAACTGATATGTCGGACATATTCCTGTCGAATAGCTGACTGTCAGTTAACTCTCCTGTCCTACATTTTCACATTTATCAGGAGATGTGATGGACAGAAGTCTATCAACTGCATGTCGGACAGCTGAATCTTTAATGAAGACTGTCGGCTAGCTGGCTAGTCTAACAGTCGCACGCTCTCAGCTGATCTGATAGAGAGCTGCCCGTCATGCAGCTTGCGCACTTTCTTTACTGCAAGGTCTGTAAAAGGTTGACTTGTGGAAGTGGTACAGTAATAGCGTGATCGGGTATATCAAAGCAGCGATAATAAATGTCCAATCAGACAAAACCTGTTCTCTTTGTCATCAGATCTACTGAATATCTAACTGTCGAAAAGTCAGCCTGTGGAAAAGTTTACTTTCTATCATATTATATGCAGTGTCTATCTACTGCTTGTATAATAGCTGTCTGTTCACCAAATTAAGTTTTATTTGGCACCTGTTGAACAGATGACTTTCGGTCAGTTGATGCATACTCAAGTTCAGAATGCACCACCTCATAACGTCCACCGTGGATGTCGCTGTACACCCTAAAACACATTGAATATGGCCACGAAAGGCTGTGGTGCTATTTCAGAGACTCGGACGAATTGGCAACACCAGCTGGGGCCTCAATTATAGTACTCTGCGTAATATATACAGGGCGGTGTTAGAGGCCATTATTTCATATGGCTCCGTGATGTGGTACCACAGAGCAGAACTTTCGTGGCACAAAAGGAAACTCATTAGTACTCAAAGAGCGGCACTGTTGACCGTGGCAAGTGCATATAAAACTGTGCGCAATGAGTCGCTCCCTGTTGTAGGTGGTGTGTCGCCTGCTGACTTGTTGGTAATGTGCAGGAGGGTGACGGCGGAGAGAGCACGAGCTGGGAGACTGCCAAAGGAAGAAAAGGAACAGATAATTAACGCAGTTCTGGATGAGTGGCAAGAACGATGGACAAACTCTGAAAAAGGAAGGCAGACCTACGAACTGTTGCCAAATATCAAAGAACGACTGAGCTGTAATTGTATTAAATCAAACCACTACAGCATGCAGCTGTATACCGGCCACGGTAACTTCGAGGCAAAGTTACACAGCTTGCGGCTCGTGCAATATCCACTGTGCGAAGTGTGTGGAGTAGACGACACAGTCCAACACGTTATAGCAGAATGTCTCAAGACCTAAGACATAAGGAAGTGGGCTGGAAGATATAACTGAAGAATTGAAAATGTTATGGCAAACAGAGTTTTGCACAACATTTGGAATGAATTCGCTACAAAAATTGGAAGAAGATTGGAGGAATTCGATAAATGGAATGAGCGAATTTCTGATGGCCCATAATGGGGTATTCAGGTAAAGGCTTTCATAATAAGTAAGTCGGAATATCCTAGATTGGCGAGGACAGGTTTTTAAATTAGAAAACCGGTAGAATACTGTGTAACGGCATAAAGAAAGTGAATGGCTCGAAGAGACCCAGATGAGAAAGTGCCATGAACTGTCTTACTCATCCGAGTACAGTTGCAGTGCGGGAGGATGGAGGGTGTGCTGGCCTTCAAGCCTTAATAACCTGTAGTGCAGCTTGGCACCTCACCGCCCAGTAAGAGTGATATATACATTTATAGCTTGGCAATTTGCAGTTTCAAGATGTGTCAGCAGGGAGTTTTGAACAGTAACAGAGAAACACTTCNTGTAAGAGTGATATATACATTTATAGCTTGGCAATTTGCAGTTTCAAGATGTGTCAGCAGGGAGTTTTGAACAGTAACAGAGAAACACTTCAAAGGGTACAGTGCTGATATTAATAGCAAAGCACTGACGCTGCACTGAATGTGCGTGTCTCGCTGGCTGCGTGCTCAACTTCGCTTTAGCCTCCAATATCCTCGCCCCCTCCTCCTTCCCCCACATCACCGCACGTGCGACAGCAACTGCTTTAGGGAAATTGACTTTTCTTTATTTTTCGCAGCGATAGTAGGAGGGTATGTTTGCCGGGCAGCGNTAGCAACTGCTTTAGGGAAATTGACTTTTCTTTATTTTTCGCAGCGATAGTAGGAGGGTATGTTTGCCGGGCAGCGTCGTGAATAATTAATTGCTCTAATGGAGACTCCGGAGCCGGCGGATGCGAGGTCGCCGAAGCCAGGTAAGGCAGGAGCTCTTAGCGGCATAGTTGCGCGACAAAGGAGCGCCCGCAGGATACGCGAGTCCTGCCAAACACACTAGCCACAATTGTACTGTGGACCCCATTCTTAACTCTTTCCCAGCTGGCGATGCCTACGACAGGGCTATTGAATGAGCAGTCCACCAGACTCATCAGACTAATCAACAGACAAGATATTTTATCACCTGTTCAATTTAAATATATGCTTATTAATACAATAACCTAATTTAACACCAACTGTATCTGTCACTGGCATAAAACGTATTATAAAATTATATAACATGTATTACATCTTCACATAAATAAAGTGGCCTTCTATGAGTGAGCAACAGCTTTGTAATAAGTGTGGCCCATTAAGTACGGTAATTATGTATAATTGACTGGATGGTGAAACCATCTGACATCATCGTATTTACTAATGTACCTCTTTGAGTGAGTGAAGAGATCTGCGTGGCTCTTAACAGAGACGTCTTGAGAGCCAATGACGGCGAAGCGAGGTATGTAGCAGCACCGAAATGAAAGGGCGGGAGAAATGGCAGATCTCCGAGAAAACCCGCCGATCAGCAGCGTCGTGCAGCACGATTCCCACATGCGAAAATCCGGGAGCAGACCCAGTTCACCCAGGTGGGAGGCGAGTGGTCTAACCCCTACACCAATGCGGCCATAATGCCACCGGAAAAAATATTATAATTTATACATCAATAGTGATGTTTTTAATTTATCAAGAACTTCTGGAAATAACATATCATGTTTGGTTTGAAAATATAGCAAAATTTAACATTTCTTAATCAACAATTTTTTCCCCTCTTGTTAAATGGCTCTTAACTTTACTCCTGNAAATATAGCAAAATTTAACATTTCTTAATCAACAATTTTTTCCCCTCTTGTTAAATGGCTCTTAACTTTACTCCTGTGGAATCTTAAGGCCCCCGTCTACCTCACGCTCGTACTGCATCACAAAGTGTTAGTAATTAACATTTTTATTCGAANTGGAATCTTAAGGCCCCCGTCTACCTCACGCTCGTACTGCATCACAAAGTGTTAGTAATTAACATTTTTATTCGAAGCTTTTAAACTTGCATCAAATGTACAGATCTACGAAAACCATACACACTTCAGAGGAGGTCTGTTGAGTGATTTCAAGATGTTACAGACAGTACAAAGGCCATTTCTGAATACCCCACAATGGCTTAAAACCGGTTTTATCAAAGCGTTGTTTCTAAAACAATGCTTTTCAGATACATACAAAACTGATCAAGGGCAATTAACCTTATTGTAGACTTTGCACCAATAAAATAATAGGGTCACTGCTGAAAGTTCCATTGGTAGGTTGTAACATTCGGCAGCTAGTAACAGCCGACGTTACGTTGCCATGGCTTGCTCAAAGGTGGAACACAAGACTCAGTACAATTGAAGCCGATTGATTAAGAAATAAGTTCCAAGTTATATGTTATATATGTTAATTTAACATTTAGCGACACAGTTCACAACCGAATCTTATATGCAGAGTACGAACCTTCTCATATAAATGTACCAGTGCAGAAACAGCGCCACCGTAGTTTACAGATTATTGATGTCTCAAACTTGCATCGAAAGAAATATTACATTCGTCAACCTCCCACACTGGTGGAGAATTAAAATAAAGTCTAGTTGCCGGTGTGGGGGTTATCGTCCTGCCCGACGCGACCTAGAAGACCATTGTTTGATGGAATTGAAGGGCGACTGCCCTCACCACCGACTGACTTGAAGTGACTGCTACTGAAGTGANGAGACCATTGTTTGATGGAATTGAAGGGCGACTGCCCTCACCACCGACTGACTTGAAGTGACTGCTACTGAAGTGAGACTCCTTTCTCAACCTGCCCTCAAGGGCGACTGACCCGAAGTAACTGCTTGAAGGGCGCCAGACAGACATGTCTTTTGTTCTGCCTCTCGCCCCCCTCTCCAAAATAAGGGCCTGGCCGCGCACGCTCTCCACTCGTTATCGAACTGATCTGCACGAAACTGCGCTGTATGAACTAAAACTGCGCCGGAGGAACTAAAACTTGTCGACTTCACCTGAAAGTATCTAATTAATGCTGACGCTTAACAAGATTCCAACTTTCGAAACGAAACGGTAACCAGAATCCTGATAAAACGTAAACAGCAGACGTCCACCCGATAACCATCAATAGCACACGTCTGCCTGATAAACAAACTATCACGGGAAACGAGCCACCACAGCTTTAAACTTCAAACCCGATAAAAATATTACGAAGCTTTCCAAAGCTTAAGAGAAACGAAAGAAATTTAAACACCTGTCCCAAAAATTAAGAATATTGCATCATTACAAGGTTCAGTGCGACTATAACACTGCACACCATTTTAGAGCCTTGCACTTAGCGGCGCGCGAGACATTGTCGCCCTTATTGGTCCTGCACCTATTGGCCTTAAACGCGAAAAAAAGCTGCAGGTAGGTGGGAACCTTATCATTTCCTATGAATCATCTCCCCTCTCAATGCAATATCCAACCTCCTGGCTCTGAGGACTAATCACGAACTATCTCACAGCAACCGTTACACTTCGGAGACAATGAAACACAAAGTGGTTGTAGTGATTAGGAATTCCACTGCGTTAGGCATTTCGTTAAACTATTGAAATTTTGTAACTTCCCCCAACAAACGAATTCACTAAAAATCGTTACATAATTTTGTTTCTAATATTATGCCAATATGTCCAGACAGGCATAAACCACTTTGCTAATATAATAGATTTAATTGAAAAAAAACCAACATGAATAACGTGTGCGAAAATGTCGTTAACTGTTTATATTCGTGGTTTATAAACATCCAATTTATCGAACGCGACATGTTGGTGAGAAAAGTAAATATGTACGCGACATCTGCTGACGGTAAAACTAAGCTCGTGCTGCCAGCAACCAACCAACAAAACCAACCAACATTGCTGCGACTATATATATTAGTTATATATACACACACACAAGTTGGTCCTGAACTACAGGTAGAAATGCTGTGAGGTGATATCCTATGCAAAATGGGATAGAAAACATTGTACGAACAATGTCGTACAGTAACTCGTAAGGGAGGTAGCCACGCTCGAAAATCGCTATATCAAATGGTTCTACTGGAAAGTAATGAAACGTACACTAGATGAAAAAGCCATTCTGTGAAACGAAGAATAACATTTCTTCGTTTCACAGAATGGCAACGTTAATATACGTTGTGAACAACCACGTGTTTGGTTTGGTCATTATGGCGGCATCAACGACCAACTTGCAACTTACAACAATAGATTATTTTATGGAAAAAGTAACTAAAGTAAAGTTTCATCTAGATGAAGCCATAAGTGATCCGGAAACATTAGAAGAGTTCGCGTTTGCGTTCGAGAAAGTGTCGGAAAAAAGGGATGAATTTCTTGNGTTTGCGTTCGAGAAAGTGTCGGAAAAAAGGGATGAATTTCTTGCGAACTATGTTGCGTGTTGTGTGGTCCCGCCAAAATCCGAGAAAAGAACTACTCAAGACCTGAAGGAAGCCTTTATGATGTTTGAGAAACATTTCAGNCGGTCCCGCCAAAATCCGAGAAAAGAACTACTCAAGACCTGAAGGAAGCCTTTATGATGTTTGAGAAACATTTCAGGCACCTAATCATGCATAATAGATTTGCAGTTAGAGCAGCAGACTTAAGATATAGTGCAGCAGTTCCACGTGCAGTGTTACCACCACTCTCCTACCGGTGTTTTCAGACAGTACAGCCGAGCGGGCTTCGTTTTCGAAACTCTTCATATTAATTGTTCATGAAGATACATCGCTAAGCAACGTGCAGAAGCTGCATTATTTAATATGTTGCTTGAATGACGAACCTAGAGAGCTGGTAAATAACCCGCCACAAACCAATGATAATTGTGACATTATTTGGGCTTTGCTTGAAAAAAGGTACAAGAACCGACGNTAAATAACCCGCCACAAACCAATGATAATTGTGACATTATTTGGGCTTTGCTTGAAAAAAGGTACAAGAACCGACGGATTACAGATGCTATCCATGTTCAAAAGATACTGCATTTTTCACCTGTGACTGGTAAATCAGTAGACTTGTCACATTTTGTTAGTGTAGTTCAAGAGAATTTAATTGCATTGAGAGCTGACCACTTTCTAGTGTCTGAGGGGAGTTTCCTTTTATTAAATATCCTTNTGTCTGAGGGGAGTTTCCTTTTATTAAATATCCTTCTTGACCACTCTCTGCACCAAGACTTTGAAATGTTAGTGGAACAAGATCTGCACACTTGTGAAGGTCTTATAATTTTCTTGGAGTGTCGTACTGTGGCATGTGAACATGTACAGTTGGTTGTCAAGCAGAGAGTATACACGACGAGTAATGTAAGTAGAAACTACAGCAAACCCCCAAAATACACAATAACAAGTATATATTTTGAAGGTTTATTTCAAAAGTATTTAAGTAATCATAAACACGTCGTGATTTCACTATTTGGCTACTGTCTCTTGCGATAATTAAATTATCCCAGTAGTTTCACTAAANTCATAAACACGTCGTGATTTCACTATTTGGCTACTGTCTCTTGCGATAATTAAATTATCCCAGTAGTTTCACTAAATCGTTCACATAGAAGGGTTTTTGTTTTTTTGTGGGGTGCAGTAATGTAGTGGTCAGACTACTCGCATTCCACCAAGGGTACCGGCTTCGATTACCAGCAGAGTGACCCAGATTTTCGTATGCGGGAAATGTGGCGAAAGTTGCTGTTGGTCGGCGAGTTTTATTGGGGCACTCCTGCTTTCTCCGCCCTTGCATTCCTCTATTGCTTCATCTCTACGTCATTTCACCCTCACCGGCGCTCAATATCTCACTGTTGAGTGCCGACCAGATATTCTAAACTTCCTCATACTTTTTGCAAAGTAGGCATACTGAGCATAAATTGTGATACAGGTTCAAACCGATAACATTTTTTCCAGTTAATATAACATTTATAATAATTAAGTTTTTGTTCTAATACTTTTTCTTGTTTATTAAGATGGTTACTGGTTCCCTGGAAACAATACCTGTGACATCATGATTGACTTGTAGAGACTTAACATCGCTGTGCCGATGTTAAAAATATAATGTTATACGACACTGATATGTGTAATAAAATGTGTGTACTTATAAAAGAATTAAAATACACAAATTAAACATGAAATTTTACAAAAAAAAAAAACTGGCGATTGTGGCACACTAACACTCTTCTCGACATGAGAAATATAATATGTTATATTGCACACCTATTGCTCATAAAGTGTCCATGACTAGAAGTAAAATTAAACACGTGTTCTTATTTGTAATTATAAACACGTGTATTGTGTACTCAACCTACAAACCATACATTTCTACTAGTTACTATGTTACTACAGGCTAATGGTCTAAGCATGGTCCTTTTCCTCTGTGCTATGGCGATAGATGCGAGGGTCGAATGTAAAGTAAATGGTACATCTTTCTTATGCGGCTGATGTATAGAAGCACCATCCCTAGTGGCCAACTCTGGAAACAAAATGGCATCCAGCGATTCAAATGCTTCTGGCAGATGTCTGTAGCACCCCCAAGCAGGCAATAGTGAAAAACACAATATACAAATGGTGGTCGTGTATATGGAAATAATCAATACAGCCTAGAAGGCAAAAACAAAATGGCAGCCAGAAATAAGATGGAGGGGATGGAAGATCAAGGTTATGCGACATCAGCTAAGATGGTGGTGATAATGTCATCCTGTATGGAGGAGATGGCATCAATCAAAATAGCGGTGACTGGCTTCCNTCAGCTAAGATGGTGGTGATAATGTCATCCTGTATGGAGGAGATGGCATCAATCAAAATAGCGGTGACTGGCTTCCTGGCTCCCTTCCCTAATATTCTGTCCTTGGAGCTCCTATTTCTAACTACTTACTGCCTCTTTCTCAATTTCCATATTATCAAACTCAGCTACTATAGAAATGTTTAGACACTAGCTACAGTGTCTCGCCCTGTGCTTACGGCTTTTCGACTCGCGACATATAGCCTGGGCGAGTGAGGTTACCGTGTTGGGACACAAGATAGGCTGCTTTATCAACAATTTAGAGGCAATGAGAANTCAGCTAAGATGGTGGTGATAATGTCATCCTGTATGGAGGAGATGGCATCAATCAAAATAGCGGTGACTGGCTTCCCGGCTCCCTTCCCTAATATTCTGTCCTTGGAGCTCCTATTTCTAACTACTTACTGCCTCTTTCTCAATTTCCATATTATCAAACTCAGCTACTATAGAAATGTTTAGACACTAGCTACAGTGTCTCGCCCTGTGCTTACGGCTTTTCGACTCGCGACATGNGCCCTGTGCTTACGGCTTTTCGACTCGCGACATATAGCCTGGGCGAGTGAGGTTACCGTGTTGGGACACAAGATAGGCTGCTTTATCAACAATTTAGAGGCAATGAGAATGTAACTGTGTGGCTACATTTGGAGACACTTTGTTAAACCAGCGTGGCTTTGCATCTGGGTATGCGCTGAAATGATTACTAGAGGTTAGCTAAGACTGTTTTAAATAAGGAAAAATTTATTTTCATTCAGATATATTTATTTCATGTAGGTGTGTACTTATGAGGAGTTTTACAGACAAATTAGGGGAACAGTTAAGTCGTTAAATTCACAACGTTCTATTACGTCTGAAGAGACCCCCACCTTATCGGTGATCGGTGCCGCAGGCTGGGTAAATCTTGAATTCAGCGGTTGTTTACAAACAGAAACATTTCTGAGATGTGGTGGTGTTCTCAATATGTGACTTGTACCGTCGTTGTGCTCAAACACGAGTTAGCTGCTTCGTCTGCCACGAGAGGGCAGTAGTGTTGCAAGATGGCGCGGATGGCGAACGAGCACGACTGCTTGTCCCAAACAGCGGTTGTGCGAGATGTCGCGGGGATTTCTCACAACTTGCTGGCCAGAGACGGACAGTCTGGCCACTTTTCCTCGCCGTCACGTCAAATCGTAATCCGTAGCTGGTTACCACTCTCCCTAGTTTCCCCGCGCGTGTTTCCACAACTGGCGTGCCCCTGCCCCTTGCGTGTGTTCTCTTATGGCGCAGCTGAGAACAGTTGCTGGCTGCGGCATTCACGTTCCTTCAATAAGTTATAACCCCGGGAGCCGGCAGCGTTGCCAGCTCGATGTCGAAGGTGAGTGCCGGTTCATTTCCTTTTCTCTCATCGCCTTTCCTTAGCTTTATGTTTGGTTTAGCCTGTCAAGTGTACAAAATGATATCAAAATTATTACCANGCGGCATTCACGTTCCTTCAATAAGTTATAACCCCGGGAGCCGGCAGCGTTGCCAGCTCGATGTCGAAGGTGAGTGTCAGTTCATTTCCTTTCCTCTCATCGCCTTTCCTTAGCTTTATGTTTGGTTTAGCCTGTCAAGTGTACAAAATGATATCAAAATTATTACCAGTTGTGTTTGTGTGCTACAGGTGAGTGTCGACCTGTGTAAGATATCGACCAGTAGTTGCCAGTTCTAGTTGACGCAGAACGGATTTTCGGCTTCCGCTGCAAAACAGTGTAAGCTTTCTAAACCAGAATTAGGCAACATGATATTATTTAGATAATGCGTCTCCCGCGGATAAGTGAGGTATTATAAAACGCAAAAACATTTCCCTACCAATAACGTTGTCAATCCTCTATTTAGATTTGTGTATAGGTTACAGTTTTCCGCAAAATCGATAGGTCAATTTGGTTTCAGCATGTAAATACTTGATTGCGTTCAAATAGTTTTAAAATGCGTTAATTGATGTTCCAGTTCCAGTATCGAGTAGCAGCATTAGCAATATTCTGTTTGATCTACAAGTGTGGAGTTCCTACGCAGTCTTGTATGCAAAGGAGTCAGAAATGTTAATGTCACTCATTGAACTTATATGTTTTGCTAATACTTAATTTACAGTGTTTTGCTGGCTCCAAGTATAAGTGTTTCTGTCTTANAAACATTTCCCTACCAATAACGTTGTCAATCCTCTATTTAGATTTGTGTATAGGTTACAGTTTTCCGCAAAATCGACAGGTCAATTTGGTTTCAGCATGTAACTACTTTATTGCGTTCAAATAGTTTTAAAATGCGTTAATTGATGTTCCAGTTCCAGTATCGAGTAGCAGCATTAGCAATATTCTGTTTGATCTACAAGTGTGGAGTTCCTACGCAGTCTTGTATGCAAAGGAGTCAGAAATGTTAATGTCACACATTGAACTTATATGTTTTGCTAATACTTAATTTACAGTGTTTTGCTGGCTCCAAGTATAAGTGTTTCTGTCTTANACATTGAACTTATATGTTTTGCTAATACTTAATTTACAGTGTTTTGCTGGCTCCAAGTATAAGTGTTTCTGTCTTAGTATGCGGGAAACCAACGAACACCAGTTTTAATTGTTGATGTTAAGTCATTTTAAGTTTGACATATCTTCAACATTCCGGATTTATTGAAACAGGATTGTTTTACTTGAATACGTCTTTAAAATCAGACCAACCCATGGGGACTAACGATGAAACGTTTTCAGGGTGATCCATTCCGAAACTACACTATTGTTTGTGAAAATTTCAACACCCAGAAAGAATAGGCCGAATGGACCGAAACTCAGAAGATGTGTAGAAGAGTGTGGCAGCAACAAGCGATTACGATTACAGAGAGATGGCATACACGTAGGCCCAGCAGCGACCTCTCTTGTGTGACCGGAGAGGTCAGTGTTACGCCAAGCTGAGTCAGTGAAGAGCTGTCAAAAGAAGTGAAAGCAGGTGCAAATATGCCTCGTCGACGTCAAAGGCCGCCATATCAACATGTGAGTGAGTTCGTACGGGGCAGAATGATCGGTCTCCGGAAAACGGGTTTGTCATACCGTGACACTGCGGCTCCTACAGGTCATGCTGCTACGACAATGATGCGTGTGTGGAACCAGTGGATAGAAGAGGGTCGTACGCAGCTACGAGTGGGTACTGGTCCACAGCTCAGGATGACCGCCATCTTGTACACATGGCCGTAATGGACCCGTACAGCCTCGTTCACAGTGTTTGCTCGGCACTGGAGCACTACAACGGGTGTGGACCTGTCTGCTTTAACGGTTCGATGCCGTCTGCAGCGGGTCTGGACTGGTGCCACGCATGCCATTGCGTCGGCTTATATTGTCCAGAAACCACAAATGCCACAGACAGCAATGGGCACGTGAATGCGGTAGCTGCCTTTCTGAGTGGAAAAATGTAGTGTTTTCGGACGAGTCCCGCTTCAAACTGTCCTACAGTGATGGCCGCATACGTGTTAGACACTACTTTGGTGACAGCAATATAGTACCCTGCATTGTGGAGCGACATAGCGGACAAACTCCAAGTGTGATGGTTTGGGGCACCATTGGATACAACATACAATNCCCTGCATTGTGGAGCGACATAGCGGACAAACTCCAAGTGTGATGGTTTGGGGCACCATTGGATACAACATACAATATCAACTCCTACTTATTGAGGGCAATCTGAACAACAACCGCTACATCAGGGAGGTTTTAGAGCCTAAGTTACTGCCCCTACTTCAGGCAACTCCACGTTCAATACTTTAGCAGAACAATGGCCAGATACATGTGTCGAGGAATATGCAAGTCTTTTTCAACGAACTATAGGTACCACTCCTTCCCTGGCCTGTACGTTCGCCTGACATGTCGCCCATCGAACATGTCTGGGATATAGTTGTTCAGCGACTTGTTTGTTACGCTCCGCCAGCAACNTGCCTGACATGTCGCCCATCGAACATGTCTGGGATATAGTTGTTCAGCGACTTGTTTGTCACGCTCCACCAGCAACCACTGTTGATGCTTCGTGGACTCGCATATAAACCGCGTAGAGCGTGATTCCCCAGAAACATATCCAGGTCGTCTTTGATTCCATGCCACGACGTTTAGGGGCTCTAATTGCAGCACGGGGGGGGGGCTTTACACCATAATGATTTCGAAGGACAGAGATCATGTGCAGTTCTGTAATCCTAATCAAGAGTGTATTGTCATGTATCTAATCTGAGGTGTAAAGTTCATTTCAATCACATCCATCCTTCTTGGTATTGCATTTTTCACAAACATCAGTGTGTGACTTTATGACTAATCACACGATTGAAATAAATGTGGTCTCGTTCCATTGTCTATACGGACTACAATGGGAGCACGATAATTAGTAATCGCCTTGAACGTGCAAGGCGGGAAATGGGGGAGGGGGGTGTTCCTCGGCGTCTGGCAGTAACCTTGGGCGTAAATAAAAATTTCCGGGTGGTTTAGGGGCCACGGTGGTGTAGTGGTTAGACCAATCACCTCCCACATAGGCAAACCGGGTTCGATTCCCGTCGAGTTTACTCCCGGATTTTCGCATGCGGGTATCGTGCCGGACGATGCCTTTGGTCAGCGGATTTTTCTCGGGATCTCCCATTTTCCACACCGCCTTTCATTCCGGCACTACTGAAAGCTCGTCTCGCTTCATTTTCATCGGCTCTCAAGACCTTGATGTTTCGAGCCGCCCAAATATCTCCACTCACTCACACCGAGCGATATGTCTCGTGACTTCGGTGTGCTAGCACGTTGGATGCGGTGCCATACTNATATCTCCACTCACTCACACCGAGCGATATGTCTCGTGACTTCGGTGTGCTAGCACGTTGGATGCGGTGCCATACTAAATGTATTGTCTATATATCTGTCGATTTAAGCAATGAAACTCAAGCATCAATTCCAGTACTTTCATTTCCTTCCCATACCCCAAGTAAAACTTTACAATCTAAAACATACATATTTACATCAAACCCACGGTCGTGGCCACAAAGCCACACCCGAAATACGNATATCTCCACTCACTCACACCGAGCGATATGTCTCGTGACTTCGGTGTGCTAGCACGTTGGATGCGGTGCCATACTCAATGTATTGTCTATATATCTGTCGATTTAAGCAATGAAACTCAAGCATCAATTCCAATACTTTCATTTCCTTCCCATACCCCAAGGAAAACTTTACAATCTAAAACATACATATTTACATCAAACCCACGGTCGTGGCCACAAAGCCACACCCGAAATACTNGAAAACTTTACAATCTAAAACATACATATTTACATCAAACCCACGGTCGTGGCCACAAAGCCACACCCGAAATACTTCCTCTGGAGGTATATAGACGATTCACAGTAAAGTGAGCACTTTTGAGGCCCTAGTTACTTTTTCCTTTCAGCCATTTTGTATCGTTGAAAACCTTTTTAAATAAATATTGTCATGTAAGTTATAAACCCAGTGTGTATATTCCACCGCACTAGGAAGTTTACGTCTAAGGCTAAAATAAGATTGGGCTTTCAAAAGTGCTCACTATACCGTGAATAGCCTGTACATGCCCTCTACAGAGCACACGTGAGGCAGCATGCTCAGTTGCGTACTTCCCCCTCCACCAGAAGTGTGGCACCTTCTCCTCCTCTGGTTACAAATAAATAATACCAGAGTGACCATGGAAATGAAACCCTCCCCCTCCCCCTTTCTAATCTTATTCTTCTAGTGTTTGAAACACCCTTTTAGTAAATATCATCCTTTCCCATCCTCTTTTCTAGTTGAACTATTTTTGCACTTCATAAATTGTACATAATTTTGCAATTATTACTGTCGAGTGGTTTTTACGGTGCCAATGCTAGTTTAACCCCCTCCCCCTCCTCATTTCGGTTAGAATGGGAGATAACCATGGCCAAGATCGCCGCTATGTTTGCTCAATCTCAGTAAAGCTGCGAGCATGTGCTCCTGTAGTTATGCCCTTCCTGCATGCCTGGACATGTAGGGCTCAGCCCTGAGACGCACTTAGGTCCCATCCCTTCATAGGAACTCCGACTCTCCTCTTAGTCTTACCTGACGCTTCAACTGCGTTGCATAATGTTAGAAATGTTCGTATTACCACCAAACTATTAAACGTGTGTTCAATGTGCTGATATACGTCAAGAACNTGCATAATGTTAGAAATGTTCGTATTACCACCAAACTATTAAACGTGTGTTCAATGTGCTGATATACGTCAAGAACCCACAGTTCAGACGATGGCTGTTAAGTGCTTTCAAGACATCACGCACATTAGAAACCCAATTATTGAGTACTCCAAAACGACTTTACACCGCGTTTTTTTAAAGCTCTGTATCTAAGAATATGTGTGTCGGAATCTTACAAAACGACTAAAGGGCTCTGCATTGAACCTTCCTAGAGGCTTTNTTGTATCTAAGAATATGTGTGTCGGAATCTTACAAAACGACTAAAGGGCTCTGCATTGAACCTTCCTAGAGGCTTTCCACCAATAAATTACTAGGGTTACAGCTGAAAGTCCCATATGTAGCGACGATAACACTGAGTTGAGAGCATTGCGCTTAGCAGCGATCGCGCACTTGATACACCTGGCATTGTCGCCCTTATCTCCCCGCGCTTCTCTGTCTCGAACGCGGAGAAATGCTTTAGGTGGACGGGAGCCAAGGTATGTTAGAAAACAGTTTTCCCCCTTGTGCGTGTATGGAACTACCCGCCTAACAGGTGTGTACTACGGGACTGCATAAACACACGCTCGCAAGCAGCGCAGTTAGAAGTGAATTTCGGCAGCGTGTGTCGCGCACTCGACGTAAATCCTTACTGCTCGTTTGTATCCCGAACAGAAGAGGATACCTGACGTCCATCTGCTGGATTTGGAAGAGGAGGGGGCGGGGGGAATAGTGCCACCCTCATCAACAGAGCTGTGTGTATACATCACTCTGCTTAAACCAGCACTAAGTAAATGAAAGCAAGTCCCGACCCCTTTCTACTTCCATTTTCAAACTCTCCCCTCTCCTGAATAATAATTAATAAATAGAANTGAAAGCAAGTCCCGACCCCTTTCTACTTCCATTTTCAAACTCTCCCCTCTCCTGAATAATAATTAATAAATAGAAAGGTTACTATAGGCTAATCACGGTAAAGTGAACAGTTTTGAAACCCCTCTCATTTGGAATAATAGACAATAACTATATTTTATTTTAGCCTTAGACGTTAACTTCAGAGTGGGGTAGAGCATACACACTGTGTTAATTACTTACATGGCAGTACTTATTTTTAAAACAGGTTAAAGAAAAAAAAATTTTGAAATAAAAAAGTAACTAGGGCCTCAAATGTGCTCACTTTACCGTGAACAGCCTATACCTATCTGTCTCCTGTAGCATTTTCTGTTAAGAGGCCGTTCCTGCGTTCAGGCGCAGTTTGCAATCCGCAATAACTGGTTTTTTTCTTCAAGGCTATTTTCGTTATGGATCTATCAGTAAAAGGCATACAAAACTTACAACTAATTTTTGTGTTAAATTAAAGATGCAGTCGCTCTTGTTCAAAATGCGTTCTCAGAAATCAGGCATAAGAAATTATATCACTGCAACCTTTATAATTGCCCCTATTCTTCAGGTTTGTTACTCAACCATCGGTTACAGTATATTTGGCAGATTTACTTAAACGTTAAAATATATGGTTACATTTTATATCTTATGTAAAACTTGTGTCGCGATGACCAATCAGAACAGAGCAGTCAGCTTTGGCGGGAAACTGTTATTTACAGTAACAATGTAAACGAGGAAGAGCTGGCTGCTGTTAATATTTACGTGCATAAGATTGGTCATTTCACAATAGAGAACAGGTAATTAATTGTTCCTAGTCAATCTTTAAGGTAGCTTAAGAAATGTTTCGAGTGTAATCATAACAATTCTGTGGCAGACCGGTGAACTAAATAGTGTGCAGGCTGTGTTCTTTTTATTACTTAATATTTCAGGATTTNTGAAAGCAAGTCCCGACCCCTTTCTACTTCCATTTTCAAACTCTCCCCTCTCCTGAATAATAATTAATAAATAGAATGGTTACTATAGGCTAATCACGGTAAAGTGAACAGTTTTGAAACCCCTCTCATTTGGAATAATAGACAATAACTATATTTTATTTTAGCCTTAGACGTTAACTTCAGAGTGGGGTAGAGCATACACACTGTGTTTNGTTAACTTCAGAGTGGGGTAGAGCATACACACTGTGTTAATTACTTACATGGCAGTACTTATTTTTAAAACAGGTTAAAGAAAAAAAAATTTTGAAATAAAAAAGTAACTAGGGCCTCAAATGTGCTCACTTTACCGTGAACAGCCTATACCTATCTGTCTCCTGTAGCATTTTCTGTTAAGAGGCCGTTCCTGCGTTCAGGCGCAGTTTGCAATCCGCAATAACTGCTTTATTTTCTTCAAGGCTATTTTCGTTATGGATCTATCAGTAAAAGGCATACAAAACTTACAACTAATTTTTGTGTTAAATTAAAGATGCAGTCGCTCTTGTTCAAAATGCGTTCTCAGAAATCAGGCATAAGAAATTATATCACTGCAACCTTTATAATTGCCCCTATTCTTCAGGTTTGTTACTCAACCATCGGTTACAGTATATTTGGCAGATTTACTTAAACGTTAAAATATATGGTTACATTTTATATCTTATGTAAAACTTGTGTCGCGATGACCAATCAGAACAGAGCAGTCAGCTTTGGCGGGAAACTGTTATTTACAGTAACAATGTAAACGAGGAAGAGCTGGCTGCTGTTAATATTTACGTGCATAAGATTGGTCATTTCACAATAGAGAACAGGTAATTAATTGTTCCTAGTCAATATTTAAGGTAGCTTAAGAAATGTTTCGAGTGTAATCATTACAATTCTGTGGCAGACCGGTGAACTAAATAGTGTGCAGGCTGTGTTCTTTTTATTACTTAATATTTCAGGATTTNTACAATTCTGTGGCAGACCGGTGAACTAAATAGTGTGCAGGCTGTGTTCTTTTTATTACTTAATATTTCAGGATTTCAGGTTTAAGCAATCTCTGAAGAAAAAAAAAGTATTGTTCTGAACAAATGTTACTTGAAAAGAGCAAATAACCTTCATTAACACGTCATGGGTATGGTACTCTTTTAGCATTATATAGTTTCATTTCCAAAATGGCAGCTATGATATTAAGGTGGTATTAAATTACAGAATAATTAAAAGTAGTGAGATATTAAAAAATAATAAAATGAAATAAAATAATTAGTTCTTGAAAGTTTATTTTATAGTGTAATCGCTATTTCTTCACACTTTTTGAATAAAACCTTTGAAAAATCACCCCACATATGACGTGTTCAGTTGTTTCTTAAACATGTCAAGTATCACAAGCGTTTTATGCTTCTGCTAGCATGAAATTATATAAGTTTTGGTTAAACTGAACCTTTATTTATAATCAATTTATTAATATATTTCACTAATAATTAATGTGAATAAAGCAGCGAGAATATATGTGTCTTGGTAATATCTGGTAATAAATCATTCAAAATGTTATTAAACTGAAGGCGCACGAATACGGTGAGTTATCCCTTTGGTGTAGTTTCCTATACTCGGTTAATCTTTATTTGCAAGAGGCAGAGGAATAGTCTGACAGTAGAACTTTAGCAGGGCTTCAGAAAATGTGGAAGTAACAGTGAATGGACTCTACAAGAAGACTACAATGTTCGCCAGAAGAAGTAGGCTCTGGCCTCAACACCACCTCCTCCCAGCACCAATTATTCACTCTGGGAACACTACTTACTATGCTTCTTTGAACCATACTTATTGTATCCTGCAGATTGTTTTAGGCCTCGTGGCTTCTCCGGGGACATTGTCCATAGCCAAGCCATCCCGATTATATGAACTGAACTTCATTCTTCCTCAACGGAAGTCCGTTCTCTAATGATTCCAGTTCAGCTCCGAATGTCTCTAGCAAGTCTCGGCTTCTCATATCAACGCCAATGTCATCGTACCGTTGCTACATCCAACTCAATATTACAAATCACAATTCTGTTTCCATCTTCTTGTGTCATAGTAGTGTTATCATGTCACCATCAGTTTAGTGATTATTCTTAGTTGGTAATTATCTGTAACAGTAAGTATGTNTAGTTGGTAATTATCTGTAACAGTAAGTATGTCGTCCGGTATACTACAATATACCGTATACCATTACGTCTCCTCTAATTGTAACAAGGAAACGGATTATAGTGGATTCACGATTACTTCCAATATTTCTGAAGCCCTGCTGAANCAAATCACAATTCTGTTTCCATCTTCTTGTGTCATAGTAGTGTTATCATGTCACCATCAGTTTAGTGATTATTCTTTGTTGGTAATTATCTGTAACAGTAAGTATGTCGTCCGGTATACTACAATATATCGTATACCATTACGCCTCCTCTAATTGTAACAAGGAAACGGATTATAGTGGATTCCCGATTACTTCCAATATTTCTGAAGCCCTGCTGAAGTACTACTTTTAGGATATTCGTATGCCTCGTGCAAACAAAGCTTAGCCACGTCTAGGGAATCACACCGAAGGGCCAACGCACTGCGCTAAGTTAATAATACTTTGCAAAAGAACTATTCCTTACCAGGAATTACCAACACACCTATTTTATATATGCATTATTCATATTAATTTTAAAGGAAATACTAAAATTTGTGGATGAAATGCAAGTGAAAAATCATTTTGACGGACAATAAGGTACTTTTATGTTTACACTAGTATAAAACTCTTATGATAAGTGCTTATTTAAAACACAAAAAAAAACGTCATAAACGGGGTGCTATTTCAAATGTTTCATTCAAAAAGTGTTAAGAAATCACGAATAGACTGCAGAAGCAAATCTGTGCCAANAGGGTGCTATTTCAAATGTTTCATTCAAAAAGTGTTAAGAAATCACGAATAGACTACAGAAGCAAATCTGTGCCAATCTTCTTCACACAGCATGAGTTAAGTGCTTCATAATGAAGTAATCGCCTAGTTTTTTGGATTTAGTTGTGTTTGTCACAATTCGTCAAGATGGTTATATACAACACGATATGGCAAAACAGTATGTATACTGTAATACGCTGTGAGTAGGGTTTACCAAAATTTTAGTTATTATATTTCGTTCGAAATTGTTTATATTTCTCTCTGCTGTTAATTGTATTTCATTGTTATTGATACTTCAATTTCCCCTTAGACCTTTCGAAACTTAAATTGTCAATATGATAGAAGATTTTTATAACCCACTTCAGTATTCAGCGATTTTTCCACGCACAAATTCGCTTCCTGGAAAACCAATACTATTAAAATGATTCACCTTTCTTTCGTTAATTATTTGATAGAATTGTCTCTCTCGTTGCGAGACCGCTACCAGGTGTTTGCAGTAGGACGCGTACGACGGGTCCTGTCCATATTTAACATAATATAATAAAAGAATGTAACTTAATACAATAGCAGACGTTTAGAGAGACGGTTTTCGTGTTACAAGACTCCGAATAATATTTCAAGTTCGTCTTTCAATCCTAGGAGTTTTACAATTTATTTGCGTCGATAATGAACAGTTAATTTTTGCGGAAATATTTATCTATATATTATATTCTGGATAAAGGCAGTCCTATATAGGGTGACACCTAACTAAGTGTACTAGGAAACGTGCGTCACAAAAATAAAAGTTTGTAACAAAACTGTAAGTGAGAGCTTAAGGTATTGACTCTATCCTGTTTGTTTCTTGGCATAAGTTATAACGAAATTTTCTTGACACATTCCTATCTTTATAGTGCTTCAATACATTATTTCCTCCCTTAACGCAGGCCTCAATATTACATCTCCTTGGTAACAGTATAATAAAAATGTTCCGTGCAAACGACTTGGAGTTGGGCGGAAATCAAACTCCAATTGATTTTCCAGGACCAGACTTCCTATGATTGCCTCGCCGGTACCGTGCTTCGCGTATTATTCCCTGAGGGTTGCCTCAGACGACTGCAGATGAGAAGCTATCGAGCCATCGACGTCGTCTGGTATCGACCCTCACGCCGCTTCGATAGCGGGGAATGGAGTCCGTGGTTACACTGCGCGACCAGTCCACACGGTAACTGCGGGAAATGCGCATTACGAAGACTGGGTCACACGGTAACACTGCGTCCAGTAATGACGTGGTGGGTACGTGGGTGTGGGTGTACGATCAACACGGCCATGCCTCGCTGCACGTGGAGCCGGTTTACACGGTCACGCCTCGCAGCGATGCCGGCCCACGGCTTGCTGCTCGATATGATCGTGTTACTAGGTGATGACGGAGTATCAGGCTCTTGTGGGGCGCGTGATTGGCTGCAGCACAGCTCCGGCCGTGCTCCACGCCGCCAACTGCAATGCTTGTGAATCCAGCGCTTTCTTATCTGATGTGGCCAGCGCGCCTAGTTGAAACTTGTCCGAGTTACTGACTTGTTCTCGAAATTCAAGCGTACATTTATTATAATTTTCCATCAGCTGTTTACAGTGAAGTGAGTACTTTTGAAATCATTTGAAAACTACCAATTAACTACATACGTGCTACCTTAAACATTGATACGCAGGTTTTCAGTTAAGTTGTCAGAACATGTAGGAAAATATTACTACGTCTAGAGATGAGGATTTTTCACGGGAAAAGTTGACTGTTTGCTAGGATTCAACGTACTGCACACATGTCCAATAGTTTTCTTTTCTTATTGGCTGTCATACATGTATGAAGCTAATACCCCATTTCACTGGGCCAATGAGGATTCTGATAATACAAGGCAGAAAGTTCGTTATTGGCCTGTAAACAACTTAGCCGAGTCCAAACCTTGATCATTCAATCATGAAAGAATAAACTAATTAGAGTGCTATTGAACAAATGTTGGCTTAAAAATTTTTCACAATTTTCCATCATCTCTTAACGATGTCTTGAAGTTGTATTGCGAATGTAATGTTTAAATATATGGCGAACAATGGTGATGATTTATGCTGTACACACTCTAAGAGCATTAAATGGCTTGTTATTAACCCATTTACGTTCCAAGCAATTCTCGTTACAACTTTACTGGTGCATGAATAACGAAAAGAGACGGATGGCGATGTAAAATTTTCATATGGCTCAAGGACTAAAAATGAGAAATTAGATCTTCAGCTGGGGTTCCAAAAGTTTTGAGCTGACCTTGAAAAAGCCTATACCACCTTGGAATAACTTCTAAAATAAAACTGCAACTGATTAACACTTAGATATATTTATCTCGTTGTTCTTTCATACAGAACTGTTTCGAATGTCGTCTTAATCTTTATGTACAGTTTAAATAAATGTGTTAAAATTTTACTAGACATAAAAAAATAAATTTACATTATTTTTAAGTACGTTAATGAAATATATCTCTACCATCACTAATTGGTAGCGACGGGAAAATGTCGCGTGTTAAAAACGACTCTCCTATGCATTCTCGAGCATCAGCTAACTGTTCATTGGCTGTTGCCCCAGTGTGTAGCCAATCCTACCTCAAGCCAGGTGACACGGGATCCGGTGCTCGTTTCCTTGCACATTTGCTATTGGTTCAGAGCTCATCTGGGCGTGTCTAATAAACTGTGATCCAATTGCAAACGTGACAAAAATACACGTATGTTTGTAGTCTAACTTGTCCTAAAATGAATTCGCAAACTGTTTCCACTCACTACTTATTGGCCAAGTTACCATTTCTTGAAGTCGATATCACTTCCGCCATTTTTGTGTCATAAAATTATCTGTATTTATATCGTATGCGAATTTGTATAAATCCAAACAAACGTCTTGAATCTGGTCGATTGTGTAGTATCGAGTCTTGAACATGTAAACAATAATTCTCTAAAGGGAATTGTCACATTATGAGTTCTGATGCAGTTGTGAAACACCCTAAGTTACCGGCTACTTTTTTATATCTAACAACGTTGCTCTGCTCTTAGTTTGTTAATATGTGCTTTAGTATATTCATACACTTGCTAGTAACCCTGTTTAAACACTATGGTTGCCTGTGGCAGCAAGTCCAAAGTAGACAACAGATTCAATAATTTACACTGTGATAACAATAGCGTATTACAAGACATTCAGACCACCAAAAACAAACACCGTTACTTATACAACCATGAACCAACAGCCGTTAAAATTGTTTTCTAGGAATTTTGACCACTCTTCATAAAAAACACAAAGCTGACAACCGAGGGTATTATGTTGCACAATGGCTTACGGTTCGAAAGGCCTTTGGTCACTATGACGTGTACCGTTTTGGGAATAATAACAGCATATTCAGTACTTTAAAACTACGCCATGTTTCCCCTTAGTTGGCCAAAAGGACTAAAAACTGAGGCGTTAATGCTCGCAAGTAAATATTATGTCACAGTCAGACGTTAGTCTGTAAATGTAATTATCTTACAATAGTTGAGTCCATATTTAACACCTGTAGCATGTCACCAGCGCCATTTTCCTGTCCAACAGTCATTGTGGATAGAGAGAGAGAGAGAGAGAGAGAGAGAGAGTGGAATTAGAGAATAGTTTGGGAGGAGTACTGTGTTCTTCTGTTTCTTTGGTTGCCATAAAAAAGCTGAAAATTCATGGCTTATAATTTTTTATTACATATGCATAATTTTATTAGTGAAATTGAAATTTAGTTTCATTTCCGCTTTGATTATTTTGACAGTGCGTTGGAGTTACCATTTGCAGAATATTTGTGTGACATCATTAAAAGCAATGTTTCAAAAATCGTACGACATTTAGAGTAGTTAATAATGAAAAATATTGAAAAGAAACTTGACACATTTAAGTATAATTTCTTGATATATGCTATTCATAGTAAACTAATCACTTTTTAATGCCCTTCCAAGAAATTATATGTTATTGTGACTCCAGACATTAATTTTGAGAGAGATAAAATATATACACTGAGTTTATTAGTCCCATGGCAATTTTNTTTCATTTCCGCTTTGATTATTTTGACAGTGCGTTGGAGTTACCATTTGCAGAATATTTGTGTGACATCATTAAAACCAATGTTTCAAAAATCGTACGACATTTAGAGTAGTTAATAATGAAAAATATTGAAAAGAAACTTGACACATTTAAGTATAATTTCTTGATATATGCTATTCATAGTAAACTAATCACTTTTTAATGCCCTTCCAAGAAATTATATTTTATTGTGACTCCAGACATTAATTTTGAGAGAGATAAAATATATACACTGAGTTTATTAGTCCCATGGCAATTTTNGTTATTGTGACTCCAGACATTAATTTTGAGAGAGATAAAATATATACACTGAGTTTATTAGTCCCATGGCAATTTTTAATATTAACAATAAGCGAAAGGATACAAATGAGCCGAAATGAACTTCTGAGCCTGGCTTTAAAAAGTGTTCACTATACTGAGAACAGCTTATAACTGGGTGTAGGGTTCAATGTGGGTAGTACCTTTGCTAAGAGTACGGCAATGCTATGCCTTAATTGCAGCAGTTAATCAAGTCCGCACTTGTCGGTAATTGCATCTGAGACACTGGTAGACATGCACAGGCTCTCCTCGAAAGCTCTGGGGTTCCCCCACACTACGAGTCTTGCTTGCCGTCTGCCCGCAGGCAGAAGCAACCCGTATTCCGTGCTTCGATTTCTTCCTCCAGTCTGCTTACCGCCTCCGGATTCCACTTTGTTATTCGTTTCCGCCTCGGATCCTGCGCCTCCCCTTCCAGACCCATCTGCGCCTGTTGTTTCTTTTATTTCCGCTTCCTCCATTGTTGCCCGCATCCTGTGCCAGCTCTTTCTCCCCAGTCCCTCTCCTAACCTCCAACTCCCTCGACCAATTCTTCGCCAAGTTCCACCCCTGCCGTAGCGAGCTTCTTCAAATCCCTCCAGACACTCAGAACGCTGTGCTGAAGTGTCCCGCTGCGGTTCACTCTGGTCACTTGTTGCCTCGCTGCTAGGGACGTACACCTGCCCGCGTGGAAACTGAGACCGGCTAGGGAGGTACAGTCGTGTCATTACGGTGACTTGCAGAGACGCGAAGGTCAGGTTCCGACGCGGGGGCCAATATGATGTTCGAAACGATTCTTGCAGAGGGGGTAAGTGACTATCTGAAATATTATTATAGACATAAGCCATTGCAACTCTTTATTGTAGTCGTAGGACACCTATGATGTAAAGAAAAAAAGGTTTTCTATTTCCGTTTTAATTGTGTGTGTCTGTTATCTCTTTTTTCTTTACGTTATAGATTTCCTGCGTCTACAACAGTGTTGTAAAGGCTTATGGCCATAATAATTGTCCAGATNTTTTTTCTTTACGTTATAGATTTCCTGCGTCTACAACAGTGTTGTAAAGGCTTATGGCCATAATAATTGTCCAGATGATCAAGGGTACCAAGAGTAGGTTGCGACTGTGACCTCAAGTTAACATGAAAAAAAAAAACTTCAAGAAAACACTTTAATGCACACCTTAGAAAACAACAACTTTCAGGGAAATGTAAAATAAAACGTTTATTATTTTAATGGTGTTGATTAAGTGTTTCAACCATGGTAGTGTANAACTTTCAGGGAAATGTAAAATAAAACGTTTATTATTTTAATGGTGTTGATTAAGTGTTTCAACCATGGTAGTGTATGAATTAGTGTTCAGGTTGTTGCTGCTCTCAGTTAGGAATCAAACTGATGAGAGAGAGAGAAGAGAAGCTGGCTGCTTTAGCCATGAAGCAGACCATCGCTACAACCAAGGGCGGATCCAGGATTCAGTCTAGGGTGCGGGGGATATGCAGAGAATATGAAAATCTCCAACATTTTCACATTTTTATTGTTTTACTACCATACCCCATGTAAATAACACATTAAGTTAGTAATACTATCTTCATTAAAATTTCTAATTTAATGTGAAGAATTTTTAGCGTAACATAACTTTGCTGTTCAGTATTACAATTCAAAATGCAATTTCAGAGGCAAATTTGAGCTCTGAAACGGAAAGGGGGGAGAGGGTATTTCCCCCTTTAATTTGTTTTGGTTCTAGTTATGGCTCCAAACAGCCGAGAAGAGGGATNGGAAAGGGGGGAGAGGGTATTTCCCCCTTTAATTTGTTTTGGTTCTAGTTATGGCTCCAAACAGCCGAGAAGAGGGATGGGATGAGAGAACAATAGCGTCAGAACGACAACAGAAGCTGCCGCGGAAACACCTGCTCCATCGCCATGCACGGAAATATCGCCAATGACTGGGACTGAGCCGGGCACCCCGGCAGCTCAGGAAANTTCCCCCTTTAATTTGTTTTGGTTCTAGTTATGGCTCCAAACAGCCGAGAAGAGGGATGGGATGAGAGAACAATAGCGTCAGAACGACAACAGAAGCTGCCGCGGAAACACCTGCTCCATCGCCATGCACGGAGTGCAATGGTTTGGGCGGCTCCTAACATCGAGGATGAAGCAAGGTATGGAGCAGCGCCGGAGTGTAAGGACGGGAGATCCCCGAGAAAACCTGCTGACCAGCGGCATCGCCTGGCACGATTCCCGCATGCGAAAATCCGGAGTGAACCGGCCGGGGATTGAACTCGATTTTACATAATTGTATAATTCATAAATAAAATTTGTAGAATGTGAAGGAGAGGTCTGTATCATATATCATGAAAGAGTGAGGAGAAGACTATCAACTGGTCAGCTGGAAGCCATCTTGTGATGTCATGACCTTCAAAATTGCCCGTTTAACCCCAATATCACTTAATAAATCGATGATATACCCCAAAATTACAATTGTTTCTTACAAAAATTTTTCAACAAATATGGTCAAAATTTTCCACTGTAGTACTTAGATCAGCAAGATAAACTCTAGACTCTATGAAGGAGACCATGGTGGATTCGAAACTCTTTGAGAGAGTCCATGGTAGACTCGAAACTCCTTGAAAACGTCCAGAAATCAGCACGGTGGGCCTAAGTCTCCGAGTCTAGCCCAGCAGATCAGGAGGGACAGCGGCCATGTTTGTTTACACTGTGGACCCCGAGCACCGTGTACTTTTACATTATAGACACCTGCCGTCATCTTGAGTTTACATGACGACCTTAACACCAGGTGGCCGTCAACAACAAAAATTACAAAAAATTCGTAAAAAAGAATAATAAAAATCAGGGGAGAAATTACCTCGAATGACATCATGGATATTTGTGACCTTGACCTTAACCCCATGTATCCTTCAACTCGGAAAACCATGAAAAATCGAAAAAGTTCTTTAAAATTCTGAGAAAATTCTTTTAAAAAAATAATAATAATAAAATTTCATAAAAACAAAAAAAAAATTTGGAAAAATTAAATTTTTTAAAGACCTACATGTAGGAGGCCAGGGTTATATTTTCGTGAAGATGGCAAAGTACACCCTCTTCTAGTATGGTGATCAGCAGACGACTGAACCCCGCCACAATATTTCATTGACTATTTGGTCGGCCCACCTAACCACTCCTGTCCAGCGAATCATTGACTTTACGTCAACTCTGACCCACAACTCCCTCGTCACCCACCCTCATTTACCCACAATAGCTCGACCCCATCACTACAACTAGATTGCTATTGATTTAATAATGTCACATTGCTCACTCGTGATCGACTGTTGGTCGTATGGCATCTCAACCTCTGTAGATAGTTAATGTGGTGAAAGTCGTCTGATGCTGGAGGTGATATATTGCTCTCTCTTCCATGAAGTTTTAACATTAATTCTGGTAACATACTAATGTTCGGCTATTCCATTACTATGGTTCGCGGGGTATTTCCGGTCAAGGTCGTAATTACTTTCCGACAAAAGTAAGAAATCTGCTGAAATTTTAGATACCTGTTCGAACCAGCAATCAATTTAAGTGTAGTGATAAATATGAAGCATTTTTTTTAATGTGTGACTGCGACCAAAGTCCCAACTCTGTCTTTGGTGATACCATCGCTGACTTCAGCTGGACTGTATACTTTGATGGCGATACTATTAAAAAATCATAAGAGATAAGCCCATGAAACTTGGAGTATACGAAGCTAGCTAAGGTGATAGACAGTCTCATATTCCGTGCTCTCATTGGCCATCAATATACCATTCCATCGATATTTCAACTAATATTTTGATCTATCAATCAGTATTTTAATCTGTCCATAGTCATTCCATCGTTTTATCGTCTGTCCCCCGTCCATACATATAGAAAAACCATTAATTCACCGACTGTCACCAAATTTGTATTTGTTACTACATTTATGTTGTATGCAGTCAACTGTATATGCATTCATACTTAAAGTATGCATTATTATTCTATAGGAAGAATATTGACCAACTTACAAGGCCGATCATCCTAAACGACCATACCAACAATACCAACTATACAGGAAATCAGTACTAATGGCTATACCAGGAGTACCAACCACCAGATGACACCCCCTCCCCCCAATCATACCGTCCGCCACATCTTCTGTTCAGACCAAACAAGCGCAACCAGGCATAGAGACTGTTCATGCCAGCGGCCCATAACAAACACACATACAGACCAACAAGGACCAACTGACCAACAAGGACCAACTGACCAACAAGAACCAACTAACCAACAAGGACCAACTGACCAACAAGGACCAACTGACCAACAAGGACCAACTGACCAACAAGGACCAACTCGACCAAGTGACAGTCAAACAGCCAGTCAAACCCAACCGGCCAAGAAGACCAACAAGATTTCCAACATTCTTCACTAACATCCTTCAAAACATTTCTGAAAAACTTTTCTCAAAATCTATCCTAAAAGCATTCATTCCTCAGAACATTCATTCCCCCACAACATTCCTCTAAAAATTCCTCAAAACATTTATTCCTCAGTTTATTTGTTCGTCAGAACTGAGACGACTTTAAACGACCTGAAAAATACATAATACTTCGGATTGAACCATTGCCCTCCTTGGGCGCTTGCTTGCACACATTTTGGCTAAATTAAACTCTTGCGATCAATTGTATACACCACTGAATTAATGAATGTTTCTGAAACAATCTGTTGGGGCTGTATAATAAATTAAATACCAGTTACTACGAGTACATACATATATTGTTCTACTTATTTCGTACATTCAATCCTTTCATTTCATAGATGTTTGCAGATCGTGGATAGGACGCAACAGTCTCGTTTGATATACCACCTGTCCTTCAGTTCACTGATGATTGAAGTTGTTGCCTTAATGCGCGAGAAATCTCCAACTTGTCGCAAATCTGTCAAATATCTGAGTCTATTAACAAGTTCATTTGGGCCTTCAGGAAATATGTAGTCAATGTTCTTGTCGTCTTCTGCCTTCTGCATGCCACTTTTCCCAGCAAAGCTGGCAGAGAGATGTGTGAGGGCATAAATATAATCACCATTTTATTCACTAATAACACTGTCTTTATTATCGTCTTAATCGCCCTTCTCTTTTTTCAGCACAGGTTTTTCCTTCTGCTTAGTCAGCACAGACAGTAGTGTTAAATGGGTTTTGCTGTGTAACTGGGAGTAAGACTGGCACAAAGAACATTTGTTTAGTATGCAAAGGGGGATAGTGGTAGCAGATATCAAAGTGGATGCATCTTATAACCCGGAAAACTGGTCTTCCCCCCCCCTCCCCGCAACTCTGGAATGTGTTTTTTAATTGGCTGAGGAGGACCCCCTTCCCACAGTGGTCGATATGTGGTTGCTAGGAGGCAGTGGTGTATCCTTTTATTTATTGTAGCGCCTTCGCGACATTTGGAGGACTATGAAATATTTTCGGGTGTCCGAGGGGGTGTGAGGTGGTGCGAGGGGGTGTGAAGGGGTGTGAGGTGGTGCGAGAGGTGACTAGGGAGATGATGGGGGTGAGGTATTAGCTGTAGAGGTGGATAGTGCTTGGTTCGAGTCCCGTCGAGGGTTATTATTGCTTAATTACGTTGTAGCACAGCGTGATAACTACATAAGACACTTAGCAGAGTCACTGGCACATCTGGCCTCTACGAACACCAGGATCATACTGAGCATTACTCACCCCTCCCCCTCCCGTCAGGCGAAGCACACTGGGTTCTACATCAGGTGAGTGCTAAGGCATATCATCAGATGCACCGAGAATAAGTATGGATGTAGGAATAATGACACTTGTATGTACCGAGCAAACTAAGTACACATCTCTAAACCTCAGGGGGCCGCGGTGGTGTAGTGGTTAGACTTCTCGTCTCCCATATAGTTGAACCGGGCTCGATTCCCAGCCGAATTTCCGCACGTGGGAATCGTGCCGGACGATGCCACTGGTCGGCTGGTTTACTCGGGGATCTCCCGTTTCCCCCGATCCTTCATTCCGGCGNGGGGGGGGGGGGGTCTCCCGTTTCCCCCGTCCTTTCATTCCGGCGCTGCTCCATACTCACCTCACTTCAACCTCATCGGCTCTCAAGACCTCGATGTTAAGAGCCGCCTAATTCTCCCCACTCCACACTCCACCAGTTCTACTCTCCACAGAAAAGGCGATTTGTGGTAGGTCTTGTATCGCAAGTGTTGGTTTTACAACATCACGCTTTGGTCGCTGATTTTGGTTTCGATCGCCGCTACAGCCGAAAATTACAAGACAATCTTCAATTTACTGAAGACAATCAAGAAATTCCTATTTTGTGGACGCAACATGTAAACAGTTTAAACACATAAATAAGCATTTTATATTATTTCGCAATGCGCAGAGATGGAAAGGATACTGCAGTGTCTGAAAACCAGTTTCGTTGGGAACACAAGAAGCGCGACTGAAGTGTGAGCGCTGGGCGTTTGTCTGTGACATAACTGCATGTCCACGTGAGCTCGCATGCATCCGCATGCCCCACACACATGCCCGCAGGCATATGCATCCTAGTGAGATCTCGCTCTAAGCGGGGCACGCATCCACGGTTACTTCCGACTTTTCTGAATCCCTGCTAAAGTTCTACTTCTAGGATATTCCTCCGCCTCATGACAACAAAGCTTAATAGAGTCTAGAGAATTACGCCAAAGTGACAACGCACCACATTCATGCTCACTCAGTGTAATATTTTTTTGTATAAAAACTATGTCTTACTAGGCATCACCAACAAATGTTTTCTCACTATATTGTGTTCATATTAATTATGAATGAAATAATATAGTTCATATCTATATATATAAAACAAAGTCGGGTTAGTTACAACATTTATAACTCGAGAACGGCTGGACCGATTTAAATGATGTTAAATTTTTTGGATTTGTCTGCCCCCGGAATAACATATAGACTATTTAAACATCGTAAAAGTTGACGGAAAAAATAATTATAACGAAAATTAATTTTCTCATACATTTTATATGGATGACATTTTTGACATAACATTAACTGAAGTTCAAGTATTGCCTCTATAATAAATAAGGAATGCTAACATGAAAAAACCTTGTGATTATAAATCAGTTATAATAACTTAGCTTTTGACTTTACAGATTCAAGGCCAGATGAAGGAACAACTCAATCGGCGTCAAGAGATCAACACAGCAATGAAAAGAGAAATTCTTTAAGATTTGCAGCAAGTACTTCATGAACATCATGCATTGGTCAGGCATTTTTGACATGACATCAACCAACACCTGTCAAAGGTGACAGTACGATTTGTTTGTTTTTTGTCATAGAAACTGTCAAAGATTACCGGACGATTTGTTTGTTTTGTGCGAGTGAATAAATCTGGTTCGAGTATTATTACTAACAATGCCGCGATCCAGAAGATCAAATCTTAACAAGCAAAGCCGTAAATCAATTAGGCTTCGAAACATTGCGAATCAATTAACTGAAGAAGAACGAGAAATCGGAAGAGCAGAGCGCCACGTTAGTATGGGCCGACTTCGTGCTTCTCAAACAGAAGAGCTAAGAGAGGCAGCCGGTGAAACGGCTCGGTTGGCAATGCGAAATCGTAGAGCTAATCGCACAGATCAACAACGTGACAATCTCCGACGCGCAAGAAGAAATACTTCAAGTGTTGATTTGAATCGAGCAGCGTTTTTATACGATTCCATAATTGATTACAGCACGCATGCTTTCGTTCACATTGGTCCAATGGACGTTGTTTGCGAGCATTGTGGCGCACTAAAGTTTACTGGAGAAACGCCTGGGTTGTGCTGCCTTAATAGCAAAGTGAAATTGCCATTATTGACTCCGCCACCTGAGCCATTGCATTCATTGCTTCATGGCGAAACACCAGAATCATAACATTTTTTAGCGAACAGTCAAAAATAAAATGGCTGTTTTCAAATGACTTCATTTGGGGCAGACATTATCCAAGAATACGGATTTAATCCGACATTCAAGGTAATTTATGTTGAAGAGAGTAAATGTTCATTTTCTTATAAATATAAGATTTAAGATAGCAAAAATTGTTCAAGTATTGCATCTAAAATAAATTAGGCATGCTAACATGAAAAAAACATTGTGATTATAAATCAGTTATACTGACTTCGCTTTCGACTTTACAGATTCAAGGCCAGATTCACCATCGAATTGCATAATTGCAACCTCTTGAAGAGGCACAGTATAAATTCTTACAAATATGCTTAATGGGCGATATGGATGAACAACTTGATCGGCGTCAAGAGATCAACACAGCAATGAAAATACCATTTCTTCAAGATTTGCAGCAAATACTTCATGAAAATCATGCATTGGTCAGGCTGTTCAAGACGGCGTTGGAGCGCATGTCAAATGATGAATACAAAGTCGNATCATGCATTGGTCAGGCTGTTCAAGACGGCGTTGGAGCGCATGCCAAATGATGACTACAAAGTCGTGATCAGAGCGGATAAACGACCAGCTGGAACACACGAACGCACATTTAACGCTCCAACAATAGATGAAGTTGCAATCCTTATTGTTGGTGAAAACTTTGAAACACGCGAAATTGTGCTTACACGTCGCGATACTGGGCAACTGCAAACAATATATGAAACACACTGTTCATATGACACGTTGCAATACCCGCTGATGTTTTGGCAAGGAGACGATGGATATCACTTTAATTTCAAGATGATAAATCCATTGAATGGTGAGTATCAATATCATAGATTAATTTCAAACAGGGCTGGCAAACAATCTTAAATAATTTATCTTAACTCCTTTTAAATATGCTAAAAGGAGCTTAGGGGATTTAGTAATCATATGGTTCTGTCCATCCCTTCAGGGAATACGGACATGAGCTTTTCTTCAAAGATACTAATTTAACTATTTTTATTACAGGTCAGGAAACTACCAAGAATGTTAGCTCGATGAATTATTACGCATATCGTTTGAAGATTCGTCAAAATACTGACAACTATTTGCTGCGATTTCGTCGATTGCTACAGCAATATTGCGTCGATATGTACGTCAAAATCGAAACAGAGCGCCTAATTTTCATTAGGTTGAACCAAGACAAACTGCGTTCAGAGGAGTATATCCATTTACGCGATGCAATAAGCACCGAAGGAGATGCAGCTAATCTTGGTCGATCGACTATTCTACCGGCGACTTACACAGGTAGTCCGCGTCATATGCATGAATATGCGCAAGATGCAATGACATACGTTCGTCATTACGGTTGGCCAGATCTATTTATTACCTTTACGTGTAATCCGAAATGGAGAGAAATTGTTGAAATGCTGCTTCCCGGACAAACATCAAGTGATCGGCACGACATCACCGCACGTGTCTTCAATCAAAAAATCCGGTCGCTGATGAACTACATCGTTAAGCAACGTGTCTTTGGGAATACTCGATGCTGGATGTATTCAATCGAATGGCAAAACAGAGGCTTGCCGCATGCACACATTCTCATTTGGTTAGTTGAAGGAATTCGACCAGATCAAATAGATGATATCATATGTGCCGAGATTCCTGATCCTGAAACCGATCCAGACCTACGTGATGTTGTAATTACGAATATGATTCATGGACTGTGTGGCGCCATCAACCCCCAATCACTGTGCATGGTAAACGGCAAGTGTATCCACAGTATCGGCGTCGATCACCCGATGATAATGGCCAAACTATCACAAGGAAAGTGAAAGGAAACGATTTCGTGGTCGACAACAGTTGGATTGTTCCATATTCGACACTTCTTTCCAAAGCATTCAAGACACATTGCAACGTTGAGTATTGCAATTCGGTGAAGTCCATCAAATACATCTGCAAATATGTCACGAAAGGCAGTGATGTGGTTTTTGGCATCCGAACCTCCAATACCAACGATGAAATTACGCGCTATCAGGTTGGTCGATATGTGAACTGCAACGAGGCGATTTGGCGTATATTCTCATTCCTTATTCACGAACGTCATCCCACTGGTGTACATTTGGCGGTGCATCTGGAGAATGGTCAAAGAGTTTATTTCACAGAGTCGAATGTTGCTCAACGTGCCGAAGCACCTCCAACGACAACATTGGCCAGATTCTTTGAGATTTGCCAAAGCGATCCGTTTGCACGAACGTTGCTTTATTTTATTACACTTGGAACGCTTCATCGAAAAAATTTTAACATCGGAAGCAAGGCGATGCGGTTCCTGGTCATCTGGATGTGCGTTCTAAAGTTGCTCTTGGTCGTATTTACACAGTTCATCCGAAGAATGATGAATGCTTCTATTTGCGGTTGTTGCTGGTGAATGTTCGTTTTCCAATATCATTTGAATCACTACGAACTGTTAATGGTATAGTGTGCCCAACATTTCGTGCTGCATGTCAAGAGCTCAATTTGCTTGAAAACGATACTCATTGGGACACGACAATCGCTGAAGCAATTATTTCAGCAACTCCAAGTCAGATACGCACATTATTTGCTATCATCATTTCGAAATGCTTCCCATCGAATCCACGTAACCTGTGCAACAAATACAAAGATGACATGTCAGAAGACATTTTACATAGAATTCGTGTCAGTTCAAGAAATCCCGATCTTGAGGTGAATGATGAGATGCATAACCAGGCTTTGTTCTTGATCGAAGACATGTGTTACCTAATGTGCTTCAGTTTGTTAGTCAGGTTAGGAATGCCAGCGCCAGATCGAGGAATGAATGATGCATTTAATCGAGAATTAGAACGAGAACGTGAATATGATCGACATGAATTAGACCAATCAGTTCAAACGAATGTGCCCCTGTTGAACCCCCAACAGAAGGAAGTGTATGATACATTAATCAAGGCAATTGATGAGGGAAATGGTGGATTATTTTTCCTGGATGCCCCCGGTGGAACTGGGAAGACATTCCTCATGTCATTGATTCTGTCCACTGTTCGAGCGAGATCCGACATTGCGGTAGCAGTTGCTTCTTCTGTAATAACGGCCACATTGTTAGAAGGATGCCGTATGGCTCATTCANCGTTAAACCTTCAAACTACTGAACAACCGACATGTAACATTGCGAAACGCTCCGCAATGGCCAAGGTTTTAGTATCATCTAAAATCATAATCTGGGACGAATGCACAATGGCGCACAAACGCGCATTAGAAGCACTTGACCGAACATTGAAAGATCTGCGCAATGACTCGAGATGTTTTGGAGGCGCAATGATTTTACTGTCTGGCGACTTCCACCAAACACTGCCAGTCATTCCAAGATCGACTGCTGCCGATGAAATAAACGCTTGCCTCAAATCATAAAATCTGTGGCGCTATGTGAAGAAACTTCAGCTGGCAGCAAACATGAGAGTTGCATTGCTGAATTATCCATCTGCTGGAGATTTCTCCAAGCAATTGCTGACTATCGATAATGGCCGTGTTCCTGTCGACGAATCGAGCGGATTGATTTCATTTCTTCCAAATTTTTGCAATTTCATCTCATCGAAAGACGAGCTCATCAAGAAAGTGTTCCAGAGCATCATTGCTAATCACAAAAATAACAAATGGGGCAGTAAGAGAGCAATTTTGGCGGCTAAGAACAAAGATGTGGATGACTTAAATACATAAATTCAGAATCAAATCGTTGGTAATCTGCATTCATTTAAATCTATTGACAGTGTAATAAACGAAGACGAAGCCACCAACTATCCAACTGAATTTTAAACTCCTTGGATGTGCCTGGCTTACCACCGCACAATTTACAACTGAAGGTTGGCTCAGTAGTAATAATGTTTCGAAATCTAAACCAACCAAAACTTTGCAATGGAATGCGTTTGGTGATAAGAAAACTGATGACCAATGTGATTCACGCGACGATACTCAAAGGAAAATTCAAAGATGAGGAAGTTCTCATTCCGAGGATTCCTATGATCGCAACCGATATGCTCTTTGAGTTTAAACGACTTCAATTTGCGATTCGTCTTGCATTCGCCATGACGATTAACAAATCTCAAGGCCAATCCTTGAGTGTTTGTGGTCTGAATCTATAAAATGCATGTTTTTCTCATCGTAAATTATACGTGGCATGTTCACGCGTCAGCAAACCATCGGCTTTATTTGTTCTTGCGCCTGATAACAAAACGAAAAATGTCGTATATCACAAGGTGCTTTACTGAAGAAAAGTAACGCGAGTACAACCCATGAGTACAACCCATGAGTACAACCCATGCAGCAAAATACAGCTGACACGCCATTGAAAGACTTGATTTTTGAACTTTTATTGATTTTTAATTTTCTTTATATATATTGTCCTAATAAACTATTGAACTTAATAAATTTTGAGTATTAATTTTATTTTACGTTAATAAAATCCTAAATAAAGCTAAACTAAAAGTTAACACGACATTCATATACTGTTAGGCGGTACGAAGTCCGCCGTGTCAGCTAGTATAAAATAAAAGTGAAAGTTAAATGTTATTAAAAATTAGGTACTTTTATGGTAACATGCGTAAAAATGCTTGTGATACATGGCATATTAACGAAATAACCAAACACGTCATACATGGGGTGATTTTTCAAAAGTTTGATTCAAAAAGTGTGAAGTAACCACGAATAGACTGTTGTAGTGGATGAAGGACTCCAACTCCTCTCTCTCTCTCTCTCTCTCTCTCTCTCTCTCTATCTCCCCCCGTGCATATGACTTCGACGCCGGTGTGAAGAAACCCACCATCTGCAGTAAGTGTAGGTGATGAAATATGTTAGTGCTGTGATCTATGCGGTCAGTTGTGGGTGAAAACACACACCGCCGTATTTGCTTTAGAAAGGAACAAGGCATTTTTGACTACCGACATAGAAAATGAGCCATATTACCTTCCCAAAAAGTCTCTAATACACTTTGCAGCACATGAAATACCACTCGTCACCTCTTCACGTTCGTGAATATTTAGACATTAAATGTTACTTGTTGTGCGAGAACTGTACTTTTAGTTATACCAACTTTAGAAAGTGAAATGCGTACAGAAGCCTCGCATCTAATTCGATACTGCTTAGTACTACACATGCAAAGTACTGTAGGTCACTGCAATGCAGCAAGCACTGGGTATTATTGGCATTTTTAATTAAGATTGTATTGTTTATATGTANTGTTTTTTTATAAACCTTCCTTTCGTTCCCATGAGTGTTTGTACACCTTTCTTTTTTATCTGTATTACCTGCAAAGGTACTAAAATATGCAAAAGGCTCATTTTTACAAAGCTTTCAAGTCCGGAAGTGCCTTTGTTGACAGCTGTATGTTTGAACATTTCTGTTTGTTGTTCCCAATGTTTTTTTTTCGATTGTTTAAAGATTTTGAAAATACATACACCTCTTTCAATTAATTTCACAGAAATGAATAGAGTCAAAATATTTTATGCCACAGCAACGCGTGGCCGGGTAAACTAGTATCAAAATAAAATCCTTAGGAGTTCGTGTGGTGATAACTTTAGAATTGTAAATGTAATGTTTTTTCGGTATATATATCAAATTATTAGTTAATAAATTCGTTGACATGTTGCATGACTATGACTTTCCCTGAAGTGCCAATGGTCGTACTTGACCAGGAAGTAAGTACGAGGATGTAGACGACCCCGGGTCACATACGGCTGTTGCTAGGAGTTACGTTATTTCCACTACACTCTAAATTCGAATCAGAGGGAAACCACTTATTCGCAGTGAAATTCAACAACTCGAATCAGTAAAAATGGTTCCGCTTTGAATCAGTGAAAAGCCACTGGTTGTTTCAGTGAAAGGATTTCACCTATTAAGTAAGTGAATTGAAAACAATTTCACTGATTGAATAAGTAATAACCAACTGCAGCGGCGAATTAAATATTTTTCTATCGAATTTAGCTAAATAATTATGATAATTAAATAAATTGAAGATTATTTATTTTGCGCAATTTCCCGTAATTTAAAAAAGTAAAAAAACCTTCGCAGGGGGCCGGAATTGAACACACACACACACCTTGTCACGTAACATTACCATCTGAGCCATCCAGAATCAAGAGGAAAGTACATGTCTTATAGTTTCTCATCGAAAGTGTGTATTTTTTAATTGTATGTCTTTTCTTTTCATTTTTATTTTAATTGGTAACGTTATATGCAGTCAAAACGATCAAACAGAGCGCTATGATGATTACATGTAAAAGAAATGACATACGTAAAAACGGAATGAAATACTGAATGTTCATGTTACCTCGTAAAATTATGTTTTGAAAACGAAATACATTTTATAAAGTATCTCGTATTGGTTTTATTAGTTTATGTGTTGCTATTTCACTTAATGCACTTTGTTTAACGGCCATTTTTACACGTTGTTTGACGGCCATTTTGTCAAGCTGTTTAACTGATCCATCGGTCAAAAAACCATTCACTGGAAAACAGTGAATAAAATAACTGATAAAGTGGAAAATGTCACTGAATCAATAAGTGAAGGAAAACTGAAATTTTTCACTGACCCATGAGATAAGTTCATTGAAGTGACTGTTGAATCAGTCAGGTGCTGTTAACTGATTGAAATAGTGAAATTATCACTTATTCAGGTTTAGAGTTGAAAGATTCGGAACAAACCGTGATTTCGTATGGGAGAGTTTGGCAAAGTGTTGTGGTTCAATATTTTACATTAAGGACTAGGGAAAGTTTATGCTTTCCTTGTTATATAAGGTAAGGTTGTAGTTATTCAGTCTAGCGTAATTATGATGACAGAAGAGATATTTAATACAATTATAAGGAGTTAGAATAAATATGAGCTACTGGCGAGGGAGGTCGTTATTAACTACAATATATGACTAACGTGAATGATACCGTCGCCGGATGCTGTGTTGAGTTGGAAAGCGACAAGCGGCTTGCAAAGCTGCATCTTGATGGCTTCATCTCGGCGTGGGTCCACAGACAGAGAGGCTGACAGACCGCGCGTGCAAAGTGTTGCCAAGTATTATGTAGTTCCTGGTGGCGTATTGTCTCAAATACCATGTCGCCGGGAGGGGAGCTCTGTGCCAGCTATGTGTTTTATAAAATACCAGCTTTTACCCGCAGCTTCGCTCGCGTGGTTATAGTAACACTCTTATAGGGAGAAATAACTGCATTTGTTAGTAGACAGACACTGATCATAAACACAGAACAGAGCACTAACGATGTCATTTTTTGGTACTAGAATCGTTCTTTTACTTTCTTTGTAGATCTGGGTAAACGCTAGCAATCAGTTCCGTATCACTCTGCACCAAATTACTAAAATCCCCCGTCAATGACACACAGCCCTCAGCATCTGTTTCTAACCAGCCATCTCCAATTTTTAATAGCGTATCAGCATAATGTCATATATCAACGTCATTGCAGAGGCGCACTCTCATATTTACCATCAAGCTGATTTTCTTGACATTTGCCCATAAGCTTGACGACTTGAGACAAGCTTTGATTTCATCTGCAGGTGTGCCCATCTGAATCACTGGTAGAGTTTGGCGGAAGTCACCAGCCAGTAATACAACCATTCCTCCCAAAATGTCTGTATTGTTTCGTATATCCTGTAGAGTTCGGTTTAGGGCCTCTATCGCTTTTTTGTGTGATATTGTGCTTTCGTCCCACACTTACAACTTACAATGACGCAGCATTGTACCCCGAGCGCTATTTTCCTGAGGAATGAGATATTTTTCGGTATAAAAAGTAGCCTTTGTCACTTCCCGGCCCTCCAACTATCTCTGTACAAAAAAATCACGTCGATTCGTTGCTCCGTTGTAACGTGAAAGAAGGACAAACAAACAAACAAACACACTTTCGCATTTGTAATATTAGTTGGGATTATTGTTGTAACGTGTTCTTCGCCTGGACTGGATGCCGACGTGTCGCTGCTGTTCGCTTTGTTTGTCCGTATTTGCTGAATCATAACAATAGGGAAACTTTCCGCCGCTAGGTGCGCAGTGTTCCAAAAGAAAACTTTCAATTAAAATTGTGAGCTACCCGCGTAATAAAAGAGAAATATTTTACTTAGTTGCAAAGTTATTTTATATTTTATTCATCATTGTTGCAATTATCCTTTTTTTTTTACGTATAAAATGCAGAAACTGCAGTACCTTGGCGACACTAGCGCTTACCTAGTGGCGAAAATGTTCCCATTGCCACACTTTAAACATCGTTCTCCCAACGTGTAGTAGTGGCGATGGTAATGAGTGTGTCACCGCTGCTGGTCGTCTGGTGAGTGGTACTCTCCCGCCAAGCACCACAATTGTTTTCTAACTCCTGGTAGACCGCGGAGTTCGTCGGCGATGTCTAACACGCCTCCTTCAGCCTGCAACGCGCACACGCCGCCACCCGCAGCACAAAGAGATAGTTGGGCTCCGCTTCAACACTTCTGCCGAAATTCGTCGTTTCCGTGTAATAATTTTCATTTCAGAGGTATTATTGAAAGTGTTTGATTATAGAATATTTACCATTTACAAGCTGTTTAATTAATTTGTATTACTTTGCACTGTGTGTTGTTTCCTGCTTGCAAAAAGGCAGGAACTTATTGGTAACACACAAATACGTTTTCGACTTTACACAACAAACAAATAACAGNAGGAACTTATTGGTAACACACAAATATGTTTTCGACTTTACACAACAAACAAATAACAGAATTAAAATTACGCATAAAAATATTAAACATCTCGTACGATGTAAAAATTTTCTATAATAGTACATTTTCAGTAATTACTGTGAATCCGAAATGATGACGCAAAAACGAAGAATTTCTGCAAACGGCGTGAAGCGGAGCCATATTCAAGCGTACTTGATCGTGCCAACAAGTTGCACCAAGCGCGAACGACGGGTTTGCAAGGCGTTTATACTGTTTCCACGAACAACCGACCTCTCGCCCCAACTTCCCCTAAACATTCTCCTACAAGTTTTAACATGAAAGCCAAACGGTTTAATTTATTTGTTCTTGAAGGAAGGGTACTCATTGAAGTAGTATATTTACAGCAAAACAAGCGAACCTGTTGGTCCCTCAGACTAAAACAAAAGTAACTACGAAGGACGACTCTCTATCAAAGCCCTGATAACGATCATAAAGTTATGCCGCCCGCTTTACCACCGTATCCCGATAGTCAGCTCACTTCTATTCCGTGTTGACTGTTACACGTTCATGTATCCTATAAAAATGTATTTGGAAAAAGTTACCTGGTTAGTTGGTTTCATCAAATATGCAAAGTAATCGAGATGAAGAACATGTTTCTTCGTGTATATTCTCAATTTCAAATGACTTCATTAGATTTTGATAGCCTTCGAAAAGTTGTGATGCCAGTTTGTATCCCTCCACTACAGTTGTTCTGTCAATAACTTAACCGGTGTTTGTATACAAACTCTACTCCTGATACAGCCATTCTAGTTAATGTTGTCAATGTAAACATGCAGGCAATTTCAAAACTTCTAGTTTGACAAGTCATGTATAGGGATAGTAGAATCATTAGTAAGAAACTATTAATTACATTAGTCTTTGAGTTGGAGGCAAAATGGAAAACCACAGTTGATGTGGCAACGCATGTTCCAAGTACGCTATTCATTTTCCATCTCACCAGACGTTCATCATTTTATGAGATTTCCTGTACTCGANAACGCATGTTCCAAGTACGCTATTCATTTTCCATCTCACCAGACGTTCATCATTTTATGAGATTTCCTGTACTCGAGGAGAAAACGTTTTGCTGAGCATTATACACTGAAGAGCCAAAACAACTGGTATAGGCGTGCGTATGCAAATAACATAGGTATAGAACCAATCAGAGTAACGCGATGCGGTCGGCAGCTAGAACGGTTACTGCTGCTACAATGGCAGGTTATCAAGATTTAAGTGAGTAGAATGTGGTTTTATAGTCAGCGCACGAGAGATTAAACATAGCTACTCCGAGATAGCGATAACATTTGGATGTTCGCGTCCGACCATTTCACGAGTGTACCGTGAATATCGGGAATCCGGTGAAACATCACATCTTCGACATCGCTGCAGCCGGAAAAAGATCGTGAAAGAACGGGAAGAGCGGCAGGTTATGTAAACTGGCATGTTTTAAGAAGATCAAACAATTATCTTCAAAACAGGTGGCCATAAAGCTATTTTAGTATAGTATGTCATAGCGTCGAAACCATGTAATCAATTCCAACTTAACTTCTTATGCTCGCTGCATTAATGTATTACAAACATCAAATGTGTCTACTAAGTGTCTCATGTCTCCGCCATTTTGTAAGATATCCCTNGCTGCATTAATGTATTACAAACATCAAATGTGTCTACTAAGTGTCTCATGTCTCCGCCATTTTGTAAGATATCCCTAACGGAAAAAAGTTTTAATGCCATATCTCGGGAAACAATCAACCAATTCCAACCACATTTCCCAAAGAAGTTGTACTGTGTAAGGCCATATTAATTTGTACGTTAAGTGATCCAGACAATTATTATCAGAATGGTGGCTATGACAACACATTAGCTTAATGTACTATATTTGCGTAACTATGTAACCGATTTTAACTTAACTTCGTATACTTTTGACGCATTCTGTGTCCCTATATTTTATTCGTCAGAACACATGCTCTGGCGAAGCTCGCAGCCGGACGACCGCAACAAGGATTAAGGGTTTTGTGGACCTGCCGGCAGAGTGACGCCAGAAGCCTCTAAGCTGCAAAGGCGCGCTACCAAAGGTTTCTGCACATGCAGACAACATCCGGAGACAACGGAAGGCACCAGGGCGCGGACACAGCTGCATTTTGCAGCTGCCCAAGGGACACCGAGATCCCACCACCAGCTGCATCTATCCCGGGCTTGTACCACAATAAACCATGAGAGCTTTTAGCGGACGTGCGTGCAGAACGGGACAATAAACTTCCAGGCCAGAACCAAGGGACG
>NQII01005287.1:8149-30930 GCA_002778355.1 Clitarchus hookeri | reverse complement strand
TGTCTCGTGAGTTCATGTACCAGTTAACCTGTTCAAGCAACAATAAAACTCGATTATATGAACTCACAAATACACTGTAATTTATTAGTAAATTGGACCTAGAGACAACAGTGTCGACGTATTCCTACGCCCTATCACTGAGGGCTAGCATCAAGTGCTGGCGCCTCACGCCGCAGAGCAGAATCAATACCTACTTCCAAACTTCAGCATTTGGCAGGTATCACTTTATCCATGAAAATAATCGGTTGTGCTAATTCATAACATTTTGTCCTCCATTTATGAAGATTATTACGCGAAGAAAAAGAGCCTTTATACTGTGTCTCGAGGACTTGCCACCAAATTCTTCACACTAGTAGTACTACGATATGCCATGCTAACTTGAGTGTTTTAAGTGGCTTAGACTCTTATTTTCAAAATGATGGCCTGAAATATATCAGGTTAGTAAATCCTATAATTCGTAACATTATACTGATTACGTCTAAAGTTGATGATTCGAATCCGACCACTGTAATTCATTTGATTGCACGCTAGCTTATGGCATGTGGTTTTCTTGGTTCGAGTCCCGAGTAAGGCATGTGTTTGTAATTGTCTCACTACTGTTGCATATATTTCTGATTTTATCTCTAATGATAATGCTGCCAACGAAACGTCAAGGCCTATAAACCATCTATGTTTTTTAAGAATTTATTAAACATTATGTGCAATAGTGTAGAGGAATGTAGGTTAATTAGTTATATGAGTAACTTGTTTTCTGAAATATGTATAAATAAATGTTTGTTTTAAAATTTTAAATGTTGTTTTGTAAAACGGTAAAAATATAAAGGGAAATTAAATATGAGGGTTTTCAGTGTCTTTGTTGTAAAGGGGTTTCGTGCAGAAGGAAGAACAATACAGTGGTTTGTTTTAAAATGTATAAAGTGCCTTGCGCCTTACGCAGTTTTAACGGGGATTTTGGTTTTAAAGGAGTTCCCTAAACAGAGATTCGACTTCACTTGTTTGAGCTAAGCGTAGTAAAATACTGAGTCGAGCTTATCCTGAATAATAACGTGAACACAAACACCAAAGTGATAAATGAGTGACAATAGAAATGTGGGTTAGCAAGTGAGTTGGCAGAGGTGGGGTTGTTTTGCAGGTGAACGAGAGCCACATGAGGTTGATCCCAGACCAGAGGAACAGCGTGTCGTCGTCCAGGGATCAGCACCTCTCCTCTGCCACTGTGCGGCTGGCGTTCCCGGTGACACACGCCGAGAGGCAGCTGGAGTTGCGGTGTGTGTCCACCATCCCCGCCTTCCAGGCGCCGGACGCCGGGCAAGCGGCCTACGTCGACAAGAGATACACCTCCGTCGCAGGTACGCTCCAGCCACTCACGATGCCCTACTACACTTCCACTTCCTCCATATCCCTCCGCCTCGTGCAAACAAAGCTTCGCCGAGTACAGCGACAACGCACCACATTGGAGCGCACTTGCTATCATCATACACTCAAGAGCCAAAAAAACTGGTACACCTGCCTGATATTGTGTAGGGCCCCCACGAACACGCAGAAGTGCCGCAAGACGACGTGGCATGGACTCGACTAATGTTTGAAGGTATGCAGTAGGCAATTCACACCATGAATCCTGCAGGGCAGTCCACAAATCCAATCTGCGCCAATTTGAGAAAGGGTTGCACATCTGTCACGTTTAATGATTCTCGTCAGTCGTCGTTTGTCCCGTTGTTTCACGATCTTTTTCCGGCCGCAGCGATGTCGAAGATGTGAAGTTTTACTGGATTCTTGATATTCACGGTACACTCGTGAAATGGTCGTACGCGAAAATCCAAATGTTATCGCTACCTAGGATATGCTATGTCCCATCTCTCGTGCGCCGACTATAACACCACGTTTAACTAACTTAAATCTTGATACCCTGCCATTGTAGCAGCAGTAACCGATCTAGCAACTTTGCCAGACGCTTGTTGTCTTATATAGGCGCTGCCGACCGCATCGCGTTACTCAGATTGGTTCCATACCTCTGTTATTTGCATACGCACGCCTATACCAGTTTTTTTGGCTCTTCAGTGTTATGTCGCATAAGAAATATTTCCTACTAAGCATTACCAGCACACCTATTCTCCCGCTGCTTTATTCGCATTAACTATAAATTAAATATAATCGTTTAAAGGCAAAAAACAAGTAAAATGTCTATCTAACTAAAAATGAATTACGTTTACGTTAACATGAGAAAAAAACCTAGTGCTACATGACACATGTATGAAACAACGGAACATATCATGAATGGAGTGTTTTTTCAAAGATTTGATTTAAAAAATGTGAAGAAACTGCGAATAAACTAAAATTAATGTCAGTGCTGCCAATCGCTGGCTCAAAGTGTTACCAACGAGTGATGTCTGCATGCAGTAATGACGTCACATTTTACAAACGTTAATTAGCCATTTAACTTCCTTAAAGGGATTGCATAGTAAACTATTGTCTGCATAGGCACGGAATGTGGGGGTGGTTTACATATTGAACAACCACAAAAATACTTTCACGGGTGGTCACCACCCCCAACATTTCAACCCTTTCAAGAATTAATATCATATTGTCAGTTCTATTCTCGATACAGGACTGCACTTCCAGCACTATTTTCTCGCATAGTAACTGGCAGGCGTTGTCATCCACCTTCATTTTGACCCAAGGCCACGCCACTTTTTAAAAATTGTGTTTGAAAAATGTCATGACTTTAGTCCCACCAACCTCGACCTCCTACATTTTTCAGCAACCTCCATTTTTTTTACAAGTTGGTACACCTGATTGTCTGCAAAATCAGTGCTTGTGTGTATACGCGCATCTCAATAAATAAATTTTCTGGAAAAACAACTTTTATACATGAAAATTAAACGAAATACCAACCGTTTCCACTTTTANGTTACTCAGATTGGTTCCATACCTCTGTTATTTGCATACGCACGCCTATACCAGTTTTTTTGGCTCTTCAGTGTATGTCGCATAAGAAATATTTCCTACTAAGCATTACCAGCACACCTATTCTCCCGCTGCTTTATTCGCATTAACTATAAATTAAATATAATCGTTTAAAGGCAAAAAACAAGTAAAATGTCTATCTAACTAAAAATTAAGTACGTTTACGTTAACATGAGAAAAAAACCTACGGCTACATGACACATGTATGAAACAACGGAACATATCATGAATGGAGTGTTTTTTCAAAGATTTGATTTAAAAAATGTGAAGAAACTGCGAATAGACTAAAATTAATGTCAGTGCTGCCAATCGCTGGCTCAAAGTGTTACCAACGAGTGATGTCTGCATGCAGTAATGACGTCACATTTTACAAACGTTAATTGACCATTAAACTTCCTTAAAGGGATTGCATAGTAAAATATTGTCTGCATAGGCACGGAATGTGGGGGTGATTTACATACTGAGCAACCACAAAAATACTTTCACGGGTGCTCACCACCCCCAACATTTCAACCCTTTCAAGAATTAATATCACAACGCTAGTCCTGTTCTCGATACAGGACTGCACTTCCAGCACTATTTTCTCGCATAGTAACCGGCAGGCGTTGTCTTCCACCTTCATTTTGACCGAAGGCCACGCCACTTTCTAAAAATTGTGCTTGAAAAATGTCATGCCTTTAGTAGTCCCACCAACCTGGACCTCCTACATTTTTCAGCAAACTCCATTTTTTTACAAGTTGGTACACCTGATTGTCTGCAAAATCAGTGCTTGTGTGTATACGCGCATTTCAATAAATAAATTTTCTGGAAAAACAACTTTTATACATGAAAATTAAACGAAATACCAACCGTTTCCACTTTTAACTTTTATACTATTAAATAAAATTACAAGGTGGTATNAACTTTTATGCTATTAAATAAAATTACAAGGTGGTATTTAGTTTAATTCGTTGGCGTACTTTGCATGTGATAATAATGTACTGGTACAGCTCTAAATTAGCAAGAAATGCAGTTTCCTGGGAATGTATATAGCGGTATTTGTATTTTGGAAAAGGGAGGGGGGGGGCATCAAAACGCTTCCTCTAACCGCACGTGACCTGAGGCATGGGATTCTTATTAAACTGATTTGTCAACACTTTTTTATTTGTTAATGTGTCTGCTTCCAGGCCAGATGGATAAGAGAAACAGCACGGGTGGCTGGCTTACAAACTACACCTTGCCTTGAACTCAGGTAGGTTGCTCTGGAAATAGTGAAGCACAGCATGTACCCTGATGAGTGTGAAGTGAGGTGGAGATGGAGAAGCGATGAAATGCAGAGGTGAAGGAAATGGGAGAGCCTTGAGAAAACTCGCTGGCCAACAGCAATAGATGCCAAATCCGTCTCGTGTAAAAATCGAGGAAGAACAAGTCGGGAGTCAAATGTGGATTGGAATGGTGAGAAGTCTACCCCATCATACCACGTGGACCCACATCCCAATCTTACCCGGAATGTGAACCCTGAACCTCGTGCTCAGAAGCAGCCTTAATGACCTGTCACTGAACTTGCATTTACTGTTACAACACACCACAATATCAATGCACGAAGTGACCATATTTGTAGACATTACTATTAAATGGTTCTCAAGTTTAAGTTTCCACAGTGTGAACGTCAGTTAACAGTGGCGGCTGGTGACTTTTGAAACTGGGAGNAACACAATATCAATGCACGGAGTGACCATATTTGTAGACATTACTATTGAATGGTTCTCAAGTTTAAGTTTCCACAGTGTGGACGTCAGTTAACAGTGGCGGCTGGTGACTTTTGAAACTGGGAGGAGTGTGACGATCCTAAGTATGCACATTGCCCATTATTCTCCCGGGCCACGTGATCAATACTTCACACAGCACAATCTTCTGTGAGCAAAGATTTACCTTCTACTGCATTTTAGTTGACAGTTTTATTGGCCAAAGCATTGAATGCCCTGGGTTGACTGGAAACAATAATACTAGCCACCTAGGTAATGGGTTTTGACTACTATGCCTATATATATATATTTAGGTTTGATTTTTAAACGTTTTACAACTATCCCGATTCCTGCCATAACACACCAGTCGACGGAGAGGAAAACAATTTTTGCTGCTACGAATGGAGGACACAACTGCGTCCAGGNATACTTCACACAGCACAATCTTCTGTGAGCAAAGATTTACCTTCTACTGCATTTTAGTTGACAGTTTTATTGGCCACAGCATTGAATGCCCTGGGTTGACTGGAAACAATAATACTAGCCACCTAGGTAATGGGTTTTGACTACTATGCCTATATATATATTTAGGTTTGATTTGTAAACGTTTTACAACTATCCCGATTACTGCCATAACACACCAGTCGACGGAGAGGAAAACTATTTTTGCTGCTACGAATGGAGGACACAACTGCGTCCAGGCCAATTGTGTCAAACCTGAAGTAATACAGGTGAGCCCGCGTGGTGATAAAGCTGTTTTTGGTGGCCCTTATTTTATGTGACACTATTTACTGTGAATGTTATTTATTATAGTACATATATTTATTATATTACATGTTTCCTTTGTCAATAAATTCTTTATAGAACTTAATTAAATTCCATCATTTTCCGTTTGGCATTATACAAAATTATTCTGTAAAGAGGAAGGAAATTCTCCGCTACACTAAAGTAATTATAACTGGCAAACTCAAGCATATTACTTTAGCTAGCCAATAACATCCATCGCCCCTCATCCACCACTGTGACAGCACGCAGGTGTCTCGCCCGTAGTTTGCTGATGCAGTGGGATTCTGTTCTTAATTGTGCATGTGATTTCATCAACGGGCTTTCATTTGTCATTTAACTACGGCAGTAAATTATCAGAAGGAAAATCCAACTTGAAAGACTTCGAGGGGGCCTTTGTGATCCGGAACTGGTACAGACTGCCCTAATTGCACCCCCACCCCCCTCTCCCATCACCTTCCTTGTGAGCGACCATGACTGGCAGCAAACCCCTGACATGATGTTTAGATTTGCTCTGGGAGCACGCATGCTCATTGCAAGTGTGCGTACTTGAACATACTACTCTCACTTACCGGCCACACTTGCCTGCTTATTACTTAAAAATATTTTGGTTTCAAAGTTAAATCTACAGCTCATGGTAAAAGTAACTACACATACAACGTGTACGCAAGAAATGTATTCTTTTATATTTTATTCTGCGTACTTAAATACAAAAATTTTGCGTGGTGGCTTTACGCAAAACAACTATTTTAATGATCAACAACCCGTGGTCACTGGTTCAAATTTTCTTTTTGTACGCGGTAAGGAAATGCCACCTCTTAAAATATCACACAAATCTATCGCTAGCCCAAATTAAGAAATACAGCAGAACAGACATTTTCACCATCTTGATTTTGTCAGCAATTTTTTTAAATTGTGGTATTGCTGTTCCGAAAATATAAACCTTTTATTAATTTTTTCTCATAATTCATGTGGATTGTTCCAATGCGGTTCACAATGTTACTTAATGAATTATCCATTATGTTATGAGTTCATACAACGTTATACGAATCAATTATGCTACTGAACGATGGTCATATCTCACACATTTATTCGTACACCTTTACTGAAGTCTACAGTTTTAATACAAATTAAAATTCTCGTAAAGAAACAGAAGTACTATAATTATTTTAAAAAACTATGCTACGAATAATTTGGAAATGTGATCAATATACCTACACGCACAAATATAGAACTCGTTCTGTTAAACATGGGAATTTGAAGTGTCACTTTTGACAACATTGTCAAGCTGCAGATTTGTGTGACAGCAGAGACACGCCCAGCTTTCTCTAACTAACAGCTTGTGATTGGCCGAAAAGTGACAAGCCCCTGCAGTCAATACTTCCTCCCTCGACTGTTAAGCAGTCTCTCTCTACTTGCTCCACCCACTTCAAAAAAGTGAGTTCTTAGCCCCACCACTTGAAATTTCCAAAAACTTTCTCACAGCCATCTCAAAAATGTCGGCTGGACAATAACATTCGAGCTTGTACGTGTTATTAGTTACTGGGTAGCAATCAAGAACTGGGTTTTATCAGGAGGGTTGCATCCCCAACGGCCTCCCTCAAGGGCCTCAATAGCCGCAGGACCACAGTGGTATAGTGGTCAGACTACTCGCCTCCCACCTAAGTGAACCGAGTTCAATTCCCGGTGGGGTCGCTCCCGCATTTTCGCACGTGGGAATCGTGCCGGACGATGCCACTGGTACGCGGTTATTTTTCGGGGATCTCCCGTTTCCCCCGCCCATGCATTTCATACACATCTCAAGTCACCCTCTTCGGCTCTCAAGAACTCGATGTTAAGAAGTGCCCAAACCTCTCCACTCTCTCTCAGCAGCCGCCACTGTCAGTTAATATAAGAGGGATTTTGTGCTCTGCACTTTAGATGTTTTCATAAGCAAGCATGCCCACGTACAGAAACACAATCTTGTGATGTATAGTGCAAGTGTTTGACTACGAGTGAATGCTGGAAGGGTGTTGTCTGGCTTGTGCAGTGGAGGTGGCGGTGCCACAGAAGTCTGCGGCTCAGAACTCTGCGACAGGCCTGCTGTCCTGGACACCTGGCTGTACCACGGCAGTTCTGCTGGCTGTGTGGGTCACCACGACAAGCTGGGTGAGACCACAGTGAGCCAGTCTTCAATCCTCCCCTGGGAAGACCAACTGGCTCGCCTCTACGTCCATGCCCTTGCCATGTGGCTCGTCTGGGTTTCAAGAACAGTGCTTGTAGCATTACGAGATCCCCCCCCCCCTTCCCCACTCACAGCAAAAACATTTAAGACTTTATGTACTTTTCATAAAATAAAGTTGTTCCAAAATGATCAATTTCGGTGCAACATGTGGATGCTCTCTCTCTCTCTCTCTCTCTCTCTCTCTCTCTCTCTCTCTCTCTCTCTCTATTTCATGGAAAACACCATGGACCAAAATATGAACAGAAAAATGTATAGCTACCTTATAATATACAAACAACACTATGCATAATGATAAAACTCAAAACAAAATATTGATGTCATCACTAGTAAACAAATGTGTTACTTCCGGAAACTATTTTGACGAGTACCATATCCTATAACAAAGGCAAAATCAAGGACATCATGCTATGTTTTCAGGATAATAATACATACATTAGGTAGCGATTGTGTTCAATATAATACACAAACTCTTGCAATGGGCAGGTTGCAGATAACAAAACTGCAAGTGAAATTTTATAGCAGATTCATTAAAAAACATTTTTTTTTAGAAGTCTGAAAATTACAGGAATATGCAAGTAGCTTATAAAATGTACAGTGCATGGGTAATAAGCATGCATGTTCTGGCATGAAGCATATGTGTGCTTGATGTGCCCTCACACCCATGCTGAACTCATCTCTCAAGAAGGCGGCCTACCATGCACTCCGATCACACTTTTTTTTTTACCTCCAATCACATATTTTTACTGATGCCAGAGAGAGTATATTCAACCCTGAAAAAAATATATAAACATACATATATACTCAGGTTGTCGAGGCTAAAGGTGACCAAACGCAATGGCTTACACTGAAAGAACCACTCATGGTACTGAATACTATTGTGTATTAAAAAAAACAAACTTTCAAAGTTTTGTTTGAAGGCTATGGAGTTCAATGTGGGTGGGCTTCATTTGTAGCGCGAAAGATGTGAAAACGATAGTTGATCTCTTGCCACATGTTTTGTGGCATATGAGGTATTATTTGACCAACTGCTGCAGTGATACACTGTTTCAAATCGTCCAAATGTCGATTATTTTATTAATACACAAAGGTTTTAAAAAAGCCCTAAGCAAATATGTTTAACGGAGTTAAATCCGGAGATCTTGGCGGTAAGGCAATTTGGCTTCTTCTTCTGAGCTAACATTCAGGAAACGTCTCATTAAAAATCGCAATAACATCTCAATGAAAGTGTGGTGGAGCGCCATCTTGCTGAAACGTGGAACCTGGAGGAATATGTGGCACCTGGAGGAATATGTGGCACCTGGAGGAATATGTGGAACCTGGAGTAACATGTGGAACCTGGAGTAACATGTGGAACCTGGAGTAACATGTGTAACCTGGAGGAATATGTGGCACCTGGAGGAATATGTGGCACCTGGAGTAACATGTGGAACCTGGAGGAATATGTGGCACCTGGAGGAATATGTGGCACCTGGAGGAATATGTGGAACAGCAAAAGTTTCCAGCACGTCAAGGTACTTATGTCCTGTCACTGTCTGCTCAATGACAACATATTAACTGACAGTGCAATTTTTGTGCATTCCTAACGACTTTTGCACCTCTGGTGCATCCCTTTCATGTTCGATCACGTCTTGGCAATTCTCATTACTCCACTTACGGCTGTTATGTTTATTAACTTTANGAATATGTGGAACCTGGAGTAACATGTGGAACCTGGAGGAATATGTGGAACCTGGAGTAACATGTGGAACCTGGAGTAACATGTGTAACCTGGAGGAATATGTGGCACCTGGAGGAATATGTGGCACCTGGAGTAACATGTGGAACCTGGAGGAATATGTGGCACCTGGAGGAATATGTGGAACCTGGAGTAACATGTGGAACCTGGAGTAACATGTGGAACCTGGAGTAACATGTGTAACAGCAAAAGTTTCCAGCACGTCAAGGTACTTATGTCCTGTCACTGTCTGCTCAATGACAACATATTAACTGACAGTGCAATTTTTGTGCATTCCTAACGACTTTTGCACCTCTGGAGCATCCCTTTCATGTTCGATCACGTCTTGGCAATTCTCATTACTCCACTTACGGCTGTTATGTTTATTAACTTTANAGCATCCCTTTCATGTTCGATCACGTCTTGGCAATTCTCATTACTCCACTTACGGCTGTTATGTTTATTAACTTTACCGCAAACACAAAAGTGCTATTCATCACTAAACAGCACCTTTTCAAGATAATTTTATTGTATTTGATGTGGTTTACCATATCAGCAGCAAAAACAGCCCTTAGGCGACGATCGTTTGTCATAATGTGTTGTAGAAGTTGAAGTAGGCATGCATGCAAATGCAGCAGTTTATGAAGAATATCGTGAACTGTGGAATGAGGAACTCATGACTGACCTGTCTAATGGACTTCCACGGACTCGCAATGAATGATTCACACACACTCGATTGACTCTCTCATCGGTCACATCAACTTTTGGATGTTTGCCTGTTTGTGAAACTAAACTTCCCGTCTCTTTTAAGTCTTATCCCACTGGAGAATGGATTTGGATGTGGGAGTATTCACATTCCACTCAGTTTCTGGGAAGAGAAAGAAAGAAAACACTGATATGTTACAAGTTTTTGAGCCATGAAATCTATTCAAAATTAATTATCAAAATTTCTTCTCCGACAGGGCATAGTATATCACTCAGATGATAATATAATTTAATAACCATGGAGTACTTTTGTTTGCTTACCTTAAGGAATAAATGAGAATTAATTATTGTCTACCTTCTGAGAATGACTACACAAACAATAGTAGTGCAAGATGTCAAACAACAATTATAATTAAAATATAATTACATGATGTCCTATACCCTAACAAAGTCACATTTTCACAAATGAATCTGAAACACAAATAACAGTAAACAATATACAGATCCAAGACAGCGTCTGATACTGATTTCAATGACTGAGATTCAGCTAACCAAAGCATGCATGGCACATATGGCTGTGGAATCCACATCTCAACTGAGAGGATCCACTTTGATCGTCGATACCTGACTAGCGTATGCGACCATGGAAGATGGCAACAAGAAGAAATCTCCTACCGACTGTGCTACACTCTAGTGCAGTGTCATGAGTGGTTTTTCAATGTAAGCCATAACTTGTGGATACGTTCAGCCCAGACACCCTACGCGTACTGTTACGTTCATGGATACGAGGAGTGCTAAAGTTCATGTTGGAGATACTGTGTTCATAAGGTCGAAATTTCCAATTATTTTCTACCTGTTTCTAACTACCAGTAATGAATGGTTATGTATCAGTTATTGGGGTGAACTAAAACTCTGTAAATTAATTCCAGTGTTCTCTGTTCGACAAGATCTAAAAAAATGTGGAAGTGTGAATGAAAAATACTTGTGTAATTAACAACCAGTGTGCAGTTCATATAGCCACAGTAAAACATTGTTACATACAAAGTGATGTGATGCAGTAAGATAACTTTGGAGTTGTGTAATAGAGTTAGGTATACTAAGTTGTTATTGTTCTCTCATACTTTATCTGTGTTATGTATGGTATGTGTTACTTTCCAGCTGTGTACACAAATATGTATGTATTGTGTTTGTATCAGTGTGTATCACTGCTTTCTGGATACTTGATGTTTGAGTACTCTTTTCAAGCGACAGCCGAACATGCTGTCCCTACTTTCCTGCCAGTTTGTCAAACATGTATTCTTCTGCGCGAGCGATGTTATATGCTGCACCGTCGACACCTCATTATCACTGGCAATGAGCTGGATGTCTGTTTACGATGTGACGAGCCCAGCTTGCGGAAATACCACTTTGCTACACAACCACAACTTTGTACATTACTGTAAAACAGAAACTGGACAACACAATATTTACGTACATATACGCCAGTGAACTGGATGCTGCATGTAAAAACAGAATACAACACACAATACAGGAGAAAGTAAACACACGAAACATCTGGACTGAATGGTGCACATAGGTGGTACATACATGTAATGTAGGAGTTTGCGGGCAAAATAAATTAAAACATGGTGAGATGTCAAACAAGAGGGTACTATTCTAAACCAAAAGAATCTTGAAGGGTGAAGGAAATGTGATAAGAACATAATAGAAGGGGTACTGTTACAGTTATATACAGGGCGTTGAAAAACTAATTTTACAGCATCATACACCTTTTATCCAGTTGAATTTCCCACAAATCTATCACAAACGATATGACTCGTAGTAGAGATTCCAAACAGCGAAGTCATTGCAGTGCCATTCTCTCATAAGAGAATGACATGGCCATTGAAAATATCCTTTATAATGTCAAATCTTTAGATATTTATCTTTAGCGGCATTCAGTATTTCTAAAGTTATAGCAATATACATTGTAAACAGGCTTTCATGTTTAATGTTCTCGTGCTGTGCCATTTCACCGTCTTTCCTATTTTTTTTTNAATATACATTGTAAACAGGCTTTCATGTTTAATGTTCTCGTGCTGTGCCATTTCACCGTCTTTCCTATTTTTTTTTTGTGTCCAATTCTTTTGTGTGCAAATATGGACGTATTATGACTAGTTAAGAAGTGTAACATTATAAGTNTTTTTTTTTGTGTCCAATTCTTTTGTGTGCAAATATGGACGTATTATGACTAGTTAAGAAGTGTAACATTATAAGTTTACGCAACGCCCCACTCATAATTCTAGTGTTATGTGAAGAAGTTGAATAGTCTGTTGATTGTAAAGAAAACAGAGTTTTACTCCATCAGTACACAGGCCTCACACAGAATGGAAATTATGACCAAGTACATAAACTGGGCATGACACTGCTTTGTTATGCAGGGCGTTCGAAAAATGTTCAAAACAAATGCCGGTAGGTGAAGGTACGAGGGTTATTCTGAAAGTAAGGTCCGATTTCGTATAAAACATAAACCATCACAGATATTTTCAAAAAACGTTTTTTATTTGATTCCTTACATGTTTTTCTATTTTTATAAATATTTTCCATATTTGTTTAAACATTTGTCATAACGTTCTACAAGCTTTTGTATGCCTAAGTCATAGACGTCTGCCGCCTGTGAGGATAACCAGTCTGTAACAGCTTCTTTCACGTCTCGTCCCCTGTGACAATCTTCTCTAAAAATTGATCACCTTCCTTACGATATCGGTCCAAAAAATCGAGAGCACAAGCCATTTTTTTCATTTGGTGTTCCTCAGTAAGCAGCCTGGGAACCCAACGTGCGCACAATTTGTGAAATTGCAAATTTTCAGAGACAATTTTGTGCAAAGTTGTTCTACCCAAGTTGTGAATCGCCTGTCTTCACCAATATTTTCGTCCACGGCTTTGACCAAATTTTCTGTGATCACTGATGGTCGGCCTGATCGCGGTTCATCACGGACATTTTCCCGTCCGTCCTTGAAAGCTCTCACCCACTTACACACTTTGCTGTTATTCATCGCATTAGGGCCATACACTTGACTTATCTGTCGATGAACTTCCGCTGCTGAAACGTTCCTTGCTGTCAAAAACTAAATCACTGACCGTATTTCACAGTAGGTGGGCTGATCAATTGTTTTAAGCATTTTGAACTGACACTGTAAACAGCACACTGCAACAATACCAATGCAGATGGCGTCGTTTGACGAGCAAGGCATGCCGGGAGTCGGTGCGCATGCGCGTTACAATGTTCGCGCGACATTCGATTAGCTACGGCGATTCGGACCTTACTTTCCGAGTAACCCTCGCATACACACAGAGTTTAACAGCCTACATCTAGTACATCATGTGCTACTTAAGACAGTAAGTACGTACTCTGCACAGATCCCTCGAGCAGCCTCGCATCATGTTTCCTTGCTTTTCACCACAATGGCATGGCACAGTCCTACTGCAATCAGCNTTAGTACGTACGCTGCGCAGATCCCTCGAGCAGCCTCGCATCATGTTTCCTTGCTTTTCACCACAATGGCATGGCAAAGTCCTACTGCAATCAGCTGATATGTATATAAAGAGTTACAACTTCTGTTCGCTGCACACCTGCTTGAAGGTGGTAAATGGTTTTCTACCACCAGTTTGCAAGGCACTCAGAGCATTTAAAAAATCTTTATGAAAGCCGTGTCCGAATTCAGTTATTTGGGAATTTATGGCGGTGAATTCAATTGACACTGAGAAGCATTTCCAGTATTGATTGCAGGAAACTTCATCACTGAATGTTTTAATGTTTCTTAGTTATGTGGAAAATTAATCAAGAAAACAGAGTGAGACTGAATTGGACTGAATTCAGAAAATTATGAATCACCTTACTTACTTGCTCTTTTAAGGAAAATGTCAATTTTGCAAACAATGATGTTACAACGTTTTGATGTTTAGCAAAAACTGTATCACAAAGAGTTACAAACAAAATTACATAATGGTGATTCTTTATTAAGATTTTATACCTTGGTTGTTGGTTTGAATTCAAGTAACTTGCATGAAAAATGGTGTTTAATAAGACACTAACAATAGCAGATGCTTTTGCAGAGGTATTTGAAAAAGTTAGCATGCTTCTCCACTTCTACAAATGTATACCCTAAGTCCTTAAATACTTAGGGCCATAACTTGGTCACCTGGTCAATTTAGTAACCTAAATAACAATTTCCTACACAGCTAAGCACTACTTTAATTAAGGAAATATATATTCAACCATTTGTGGCAGCTGAATAATTTCATGTAATGTTGTGATGGTGCAATCTCCCCCTCCACTCTCGACCAAACACCAAACTCCTTTTCTTTTCCTATTACCGTTCATTGTCTTTTCTGTAAGTTTTCCTTTAAGATTATAAGAAACTCTTTCCAAGTGTATGTGAGACAAAGGCGATCGCGGCGGCCACATGAATACTGCAGCCCACACGATAGCTGTGTTGTGTTTCCCTCCCGTGTGTGCTATGTTGCACTCAGAACGTTTGTATATCTTTCTATACTTGTTGAATTTGTTATGGAAAGTTGTTTCTTGACAGAATATAAATGTATATGTATGGTGGATGTTAGTGTCTTAATTTCCCAGAGTACAGTGTTTCCAAGTTTCAGAAGCAACCTCACACAAGTGCCAGTGTACTGTTAAAATGTATAGTCCTCAGATATACACAAAGTTACAAAGCAAAAAAAAAAANCCTCACACAAGTGCCAGTGTACTGTTAAAATGTATAGTCCTCAGATATACACAAAGTTACAAAGCAAAAAAAAAAAATAAAATGCCTCGCTGTGATGCAACAGATTTTACTTAAGAATATTCTTGACCATAAACTGACTACANAAAAAAAAAAATAAAATGCCTCGCTGTGATGCAACAGATTTTACTTAAGAATATTCTTGACCATAAACTGACTACAACTAGAGTACAGTACTGTTACCAGGAACATTTGTGAAACATTCACTGAGCAAACATAAAACAAATTGAAATATTTACCCACCCAGAGGCACCACCCGAAGGGGTAGGACATTGTCTCTTCTCAAAGCCTACAATGACCGCTGTATAAACTCAAGTACAAAATATAAGTTAAATAACTACGTATTTAAAATACCACATTTTACGTAAAAGCATTGCTCTGAAAATATTGCCAGCAGCTCCAGAAACCAAGTACAAAGTGTCTGATGGCATATTTTAAATTTAATTTAAATTTATTGAGCCCAAATGATAATATAATAAAAAAATTTGTGATAAATTTACACACAGAAGTAATGGAGTTTTAAAGCAATATGACATGAAAAATTTTTAAATTTAAATAAATACATAATAAATTTTAAAAAATTATTTATATTATACTTTAATTAAATATACCTTGTAGCATAGTATGATTTACTGATAGTTTATAGAAAGTTTGCCTTTATTAATGCTATGTGCATCTGCCAAAATTATGTTCGAGTCGGACCCATGCACCCAACCACCAACAGAAAATACATATATATATACATATATATACATACATATATATACATACATATATATATACATGCATATACATATATATTGCAGCTTACAAAACTTTTCTTACTTGTGAAATATAAAATTACATACTTAAGTACATACCTACCAAAGAAAAAGAGAACAGTGAAGGGAATGTCATGAGACAACCACAATCACCAAACTGTTTTTAATTTGGACTACTCAAACCAACTGTGACTATACGACTGGCAAGATGCTTTCTTTTGTCTACAAATATGTTATCAATATTAACCATCTTTATGGACTATGGGATTTTTAGCAATTTTTTTAAATCCGTTACCAGAGAAAATTTGCTTGTTAGCCCACTATAACTCACAGCAGTCCTAAATAAAGTTCTGGGTGTGTTTTGTTTGGTAGTTCTGCCAATACCTTACGACAGTCTATATTTCCGATCACTCATAATTTTTGTTTGATTGTAATGTATCAGTTCTCCTATGAAGTCATGTTCACAAAGTCACAATGCACCACTGTGCACAATGAAAAATCTTATGGGGCTTCATCCTGATGCAGGTTATATGTGTATGAGAGGAGTCTGCATTCATGGCGCAACCTGCTTGGAGTTTGGACTGCGCTGCTGTGTCTGAAATCCGCGTTTTTTTACGAAGCTACTAAACGTATCCTCACGATACCTACGTACGAGAAGAGAACACATTCCAGGCTCGGTACGTAGAATACTCTCAATACATAATGTACATTATAGATACTGTACCCAACGAAACAGCTTTCGCACTTTGCTGTATCACATAATATGTTGGTTGGAAACATTCAAAACTGCCATAGCGACCTGCACTGACCGTTGCTACAGACTTTCCACCCATACAATGGTGGGGTCACCGCTGAATGTCCCACCGGAACACGCAGCACAACTTACACACTGTACGTCAGTTCAGCGCCTTGCGCGTAGGAGCGAAGTGGCATCAGGCGCGCATGTCAGTGTGGTCCTTATCGTTCCCTCCCTCAAACGCGGTGAAAACAAGTACGCATCGACCTTAGTAAGAGCCGGCTGCCCTACCCGAGGTGCATATAACAATAGACCTCCTTCCCTTGCTAACCCCTCTACCACCCCTCCACATAAATTAATCATTGTCCTTACATAACAAATTATCCCTCCACCCATACCAATCACTGGTATATGTAGATTAGGCAATACATTAGGACTTTAAAACAATTTTTTTTCTAGTATTAGACACTATAGAGTTTGCTAGTTATTTATTGGTATAGTGTCTACGACCAGAGAGCTCCCATGTCGTACATTTGCAAACATATGGCCCCGGCTACAACGCATACATTCTTTATCTTGACTAGTCTGGCCAGGGTGAATCTGCTATAGGCATCGACGACTGTCACCACAAGTCAGCTGATATTGCGTGCGGAAGACGAACTGTGGAGTCAAGTTTGCGGTGCAGGAACAATCAGTTACGAGCTAAAGACACACGGGCACCATGAAGCAATTAGATGGATGGAGCATTGTAATGGCGACAAGCACACCGCCATCCTGGACCCTATGGCAGACCCTGTGCTCACCACTTATGTGTGACGTCTATCCAGCAACGGCATCGTGAGCCAGCAGCCATTTTTAAAATCCTTTTGCCATATAAGCAGCGGCAGTCGGCACGATCGCAAGTTCTCAGCCTCGCCAGTAAGCATGTCTTCCAGTCTGCATATGCGATGGTTGCAAAACGTTTTCCGGTCTCGTGGCTACCAGCCCGCCACAGTCAGCAGAGCACCAATTGGAAGTCGATGACTAGAGCAGATCAGAAGGAGAGGAAATTGACTTGTTTCCAGATCCTCGCCCAGTGGAAGATGTCGGCCACTCCATGGTCGATGCTAATTCGCTGTTTTATTACGTATATACAAGCCAACACTGTGTAGAATATGGCAACTGTTTTAAATATGAGTGTGGTGAGAGTCACAGCTTTACTTATTTTGAAATGTGCAATGGGAATATACATTTCCGGCTGAGGTGGAATATATTTTCACCACAAGACACCTCCTAGCTTTTTGCAAGCTTCCTATGTGAANGTAATTCGCACTGGATCGGTGCTGGGAATCCCAACTCATTCGAGCAATGCTAGCAGGTGATCGACTGTACCCGAGGCTACGGAAAGTGTTGTGTTTTTTACATGCACGAAGACACCTAACTGATGACGTGTTAGTTACTGCAATATGTCGAGTCAAATCACCCCTGCATGCGCCAAACTGTGCGTCATCGACATCGTATCTGCATACCTCGAAGACAGCCATCGCAGATCCATCTACGTCGGAGTTGGTAGACTCGGCCACCGCAGTACAACAACCTGTCACCTCGAGTCAACGAGCAGCCTCTCAGGGACGGCGCTGCAAATGCAAGACTGCACTCGAACCCAGCTCCTACTAGATGGATAAAAATAGATGAACATCTGAACCTAACCTCAGCATCGATGACAAGGTGAATTTGCTGTTTCTGGAGGTAACCGGCACGCTCCCGAATGTGAGTGATTTAATTTCCAAAGCCTAACTTAAGTTGATTTTAAAATCTGTCCTCACTCAGTTAATCAATGTTCTGTGAAATTTACGCTGCTACTGGACAAATGTAAGTTACTGTTGTTCTAAAGACCAACCATATTTCTATTTAAGTGTCGTTAAGCTGTGCATTCAACAATGCATGTGAAATAACTACAAGTTGCAAATATTACGTGTCTGTAGTGTGTGTTTGTATATAAATTACTCGTTCATGTAAATAAATTGCATGTATAAAGTTTACCAAAATCTTTTATTTAGATCCATACCTGTGCCACGAGTAACAGTGTGTTGATTTAAGTTTGCATGTAAAAACGCATAAGTATTTAGACAAAACCGATAATTAACTTTAAATATAATCGCCGATTCAACTTAAAAAAATATTACAGAAATAAATTACATTAAAGTAAAAGGTTCCTTAGAACATGTATTTATAATGACCACAAATACCTACATACTCAAATACATAAGAAACTGAGAAGAAATATATAAATATTTAAAAAAATGCAAGATGTGGTTATGTGCAAAAATGCATACCCTTGTATGTAAAATAACATGAAATTTACTTTATTGAAAATATTTTTTTTTTAAATAATGTGTTGTTAATTGTGGCAAATACGCTTATCTATACAAAACTGAGAAGTGTTATCGAAATGACGGTTAATACGGAAATGATTTTTTCAAAGTGCGGAGGGGTTGGGTAACATTATATGTTCCTGGATTTTTAAAATATTTGTAGATTTTTTACTATTTAAAAAAAAATTTGGAATTCAATATTATTCAAGGTTACGAGCACAGGGTCAAGGTCAAGGTCACCAATATCCAATATGGTAATCGGGTGTCATTACAACATGGCTGCCCAGGCCGCCGCACACAAGGCCGGATTGCTCATTTACGAGGACAAAATTAAAAATTTCGTTGCTTTAAAATAAAACAAAACACTTGGTATTAAGTAGTAGAATAGTAAGACAGAACCGCAATAAAAATAGGTTCGAGGAAGCAACACAACAGCCAGTGCTGGCGCGCTTTGCCTCACTGTTTCTCGCACGGCAGGCATGAGCCAGTTGCGCTCATAACTTAGACGGAGTAACTACGCATGTGTTGTGTTCTGTGTCCGCAGATAGTGTAGTTTAAAACGTGGGAGGTGAAGCGTCAGGTGGGTATTTCTTATTATTATTGGTTTTTGTCAATGGTTTCAATAAATCACGTAGTTATATCGATTTGAATAAAATACATATTTTGTACGAAAAAAAATACTTATAATTTAGTTTGCAGACTTCTGACAAAAAGTTCCACGTAGTTCCATTACATGTTACAATTCCTAAGAGACAACAACTCATAAGAATGACAAAAAATCCAAAAACCGGTCCCCTTCACAGTCCGTTTATTAAATAAAGCTGTTTATTTCTAGGTATAATCCATTCACGGTATCTTCGATACTTTTGAAAAGAACCTTTGAAAAATCACCCTAGGAGTTACATGTTCAATTGGTTATAAAAAAATTGTATATGGAAAAAGGTTTTGTCTTGCTTTTAGCACTGAAGCACTATATAAATTGGTTGTTTTAAGTTTTAAGTATATTTTTTCAATAAATTATAATAATTTGTTAAAAGTCCGTACGAATTAACAACGGATTTTGAAGGGACATGTTGGTTATAGCTGAAAAGAAATAGTTCGTAGGTTAAATATTAATATGTATAAATTTAATGCCGTAATTGTAAAGTTAATATTGCTAAACTATATATTTACATTTTTACGTAGCACTCATGGGTAAAGATTTCACTGTTATTAATTGAAATTAAATAAATTTCAGTGTCTGTCCAGCGGACTCATACACTCCATCTTGTCTATTTGGGCACGTTTTTTTCAGAAGTATAACCACGCCATATTGGATATTGGAGACGCTGAATTGTGGTTATGAAACTAACGTAACACATCTTTCTACTTATAAGATATAAGATCCAATTCTGCATTAAAATCATAATCGCAACAATATTCCGCAGTTTATTTATGTAAGTTGTAAATAAACGGGCAAAATATAGAAAGGCATTTTAATATTTCCGTTACCATTAAGGGAAGCGTTAGGAATTGTCTTTTTATATAAAAAAAAGAATGAAAAGGAATCGATTTTTGGTCAATAACAGATAATCGATTATTTTCGAAAGCTTTTTGTGGAGCCTAAGAGATAGCAGCACATTAGCGTTGGTTCTTCAGTACTAAATGTTAGCCGTGACTTACACGTATTTCTCTTATATCGTCTTTCCACCGCACGTAGTGTTATTTTGATGTTGCAGTGAATAAGTGCGACAGTTTCTTGATTGAAAAGCGATGTACCTACAACGCAGGTTTCAAAATGAAAGTTATTTTGTTCGCTGAAGAGTTTGGAAATCGAGCCGCGGGCCGTGAATTCGTAGTAAATGAAACGTTAGTGCGGGGCTGGCGGAATTTTTCTCACTTATAACTCGTACCCCGAGTTTTCAATACATTCTTTTAAATAAAATGTGCGAATTATATGTGATAAAATACGGTACCATTTATCACAGTGAAATCTTTAACTTGAGTGCTACTTCCAAAAGTTTATTATGTAAAATTTAACTTTTTCCTTACACCAAATATGTCAATAAATCTTAATACAATAAGTAAACTTTAATTAAATTATATCTTTAACAGTTCCGATATATACTTCAATCTACCTTTTTGTATGTATTACAATATTTTGCTAAATTGATTAGCATTTTTTAGACATTTGGAGAATTTTATTAAAGTATATGACAGTTAAGATTACATGGCATTCACCCTAATCGGTTCTCAAAACCAAAAATGTTACGGGCCACCCACATATCTCAACTTACAATCTTTACATACTGAACGAAATAATATCCTGTCGTTGACTCCGCTACATAGCCTGTCACTAATTATCCTGATGAATACATATCTCAGGCACAACGCTAGTATTTCTGGAGGTCCTACTGACTCCCTGAAAGTTGTTGTCTATCTTCGTAGACGTGGTCCAAGGATATCTACAAGTGCTGTTAACCTCGCTTCAGTCATCCGCAAATACTGGAAAAACTTGACGTCATAGCCAACCAAAGCAGGGTACAATATATNGTTAACCTCGCTTCAGTCATCCGCAAATACTGGAAAAACTTGACGTCATAGCCAACCAAAGCAGGGTACAATATATGATATTCACCATTCTTCGGCGTTTTCCCGTTTATATCGTGTACCCATACGTTACGCTTCCGTCTCTGCGTCCGCTCCTCTTCTACTGACAACACAAATTCTTCCTAACCGTCCACAGAAGCAATCGAACACAATCGCATGTCTTCTCAAACAACCGGTCATCACACAAGATGGTAACGCCTTGCTCTGAGGGACACCTCCAGAATGGCGCAGGCTTACTTTCGGAAATGATGGCGCTCCGAATGCAGTGTGCACACCACGCTAATTACAGTGTGCACACTTCGCTAATTACATCCGATTCGTCCGATGCGTGCAGTCTGTCCGTTGCGGACTTGTGAGCGCTTGAACTTAATGCTTCCCATGTTGCAGAGACACATGCGTGATGCTGGCCGTCGTCTGGCTTTGCGCACTGTTCGGCTTGAGGAAGTGGTACGTCAGCACATCGACGACCTCCCCTCTACTAGTGCACGCTCCATAGCGCGTGTCCCATTTGACCATATGAGACGCACTGCGGGTAAATCGCCACAATCCCTGCCGCTGGCAGAAAGTACAGGGCATTTGGAGAAAATACGTTTTCAAAACCCAATCACAGGTTCACATCTCCTTTAATATTATGTTTTGGTATACGGTGCCCTATATATTCTCGACTTGATTTTTAAAAGGAATCACCTCTTATCGTTTCGGCGTTTAATTTCCGAACTTCCTGTGTAAAGCTATTTTCTATGTCGAGTTTGCTATGGCGATAACTGCAAATTGTGAGGTTCAGGGTTTGAATTTCGAGTAACCCATGGATGCGAGTGGCATTATTTGATGTATGTCTGCTTCAGTAGTAGGGAAATGTTCCTCCGGTGACAACTGCTGCTGGCGAAGGAGCTGAGGAGTCGTTTGCTATGACATCACAGGCGAGGGTGGCGCTCGGCGACCTAGTCGGATGTTCATCTACCCCCCCCTTCCCCACCCCCGTCGGCTTCCGCTCTCTCCTAATCCTACTGCTGGCCATTCGCAGTAACCTGTAACCCTAAATATTATTTTTATTAAAAATCATTTTTAAAAGTTAATTAATAAAAACTTTAATTATCGGCATGCCACCTCTGATTCCTCATATTGATTCTCCGTTTGCGTCGCTGCTGATCATAATGTCGAATTATGTATTGATTTTTACAACTTTTTATTTTTTCTAATGAAAGTGCATTTTATTAACTGATACCCTCCACCACCGAAAAGCCTGACTACGAAGACAATAGAATAAAATTATACCAAATATAGTATTTAAAAACTTTAATTTAAACATGTATTTTTTATTTAAAAATTTAAAGATGAAAGTATGCAATGATATACATCACTGGACTCGTCTTTACAAGAGCATACGATCGTAATGTAACCCAAAAACAGGGGCACCATATTGGATTTAATAGCCCCCCCCCCCCC
>NQII01005286.1:102871-166873 GCA_002778355.1 Clitarchus hookeri | reverse complement strand
GGACACCGCGGGGCAGCAGCAAGCGTTATGCTCGGTTACAGAGCATTAAAATCTCGGAACGCCTTTTGCAATCAGCGCTTGGTGGTCTACTAGACAGCCGGCATCCCAGCCAAGAGAAGTTCTTTCGCTGTGCGCAGTAGCCAGTCAGTCACAAAGCCTGCTGCCGTAGCCTTGGGCAGCAGATCAGAGAATGAGTACACCCATATCTAATTAACCGCCACGCCAATTGCGCCTCTGTGTACCCATATATTCTATGGCTTGGCCACTGTTAAGGCCGGCGACCACGAACATGGCAGGTGCTCGTTCCACGAAACGTCCGTTGCAAGCAAATTAACGCTTCGAGGATTGTGACTGAGTCTAGCTGGGGCAACGGTTGTCTGATAATTTCTCTGTACCTTCGACAAAAGAAATTTACACATGGGTGCTCCTATTGAAGTGGCGTAGACACGACTTTCTCCTGATTGTTGGGAAGGAGAGTGTGGAAAGGGAGGGGGAGAGAATAAAACAACGATTTATGGTACACAACATACGTTATTTAAATTAAGTAAGACATAATGAACCAAACATTTATTTAACTCCTCGTGGGGCTAAAAATGTAGTTAAAAATGAAATNGAGGAAATTCGTTTTATATATTTTACCATGCCATGTCATGTTCTTCGTGAATTAAAATACAGCGCCAAATATTAGTTATACTCTCCACGCGTAAACTGAAAAAGAGAGCAACGAAAAACAGACCAAGTCCAAAATAAAGTCAGGGAGGGAACATGCCACTCGTATTTCCTCCTATACGACTGTTCCATTGCCATGCTAGATTTTACGCCGATCTTAACGTGAACACTACATCACATCCATCTCTATTTCCCTTAACAAATGTTCCTGTTTTGCATCAGTTATCTAAATGAACAGGATGGACTGTATATCGTGTAACACACTGCAGGTTACTGTAATAGGGCACTGTCACCCCGCATGCTCATTGGCTAACATCCAAATAATAATGTAACACATCAATACTCTGAGCATATCCGGTGTAATGTGTATTAATAGGACGCCGGCAAGAGGAAATTGTAAAGACCAACAGAAGCAGTGCTCCTGTACAGGAGTGTAAAGATGACTCATGCTTCTTGTGACTGCCAACCTATGCACAGACGTGAAATTGTTCATCTGCGGAAATACATCGCTAGAGCGTCTCCACGCTGCGTACGTGCATCACTCACGCAGAACACCCGAATTAGTTGAAATGGAGCTACTAGAAATGGTTCGAGAGTGTGGTTGGGCTTCGCTTCTCGGTAGCATGTCGGGCGTATCTCTTTCGCTATCGAAAACCAGTTCCGTCCAAAGTGGTGGTGAGAATTATAGTTAGACCTATCGGTCTAGAGTATACAGAAACAAAGTACTTTAAGCTTAAATTATTCAAAACCACTCATTTCTCTTTGGAGATGGGTGCCTTCGGACCGCTGTGTCCGGGGCTCCGCTTCCTGAAAAGCCATGGGCGAAAGTGTATATAATATTAGGGGTTAGTTTAGGTAAGTTTAGTTACGTATTTCGTGACATTTTATGTATAAGAAGGTTGAACATATTTNCATATTAGGGGTTAGTTTAGGTAAGTTTAGTTACGTATTTCGTGACATTTTATGTATAAGAAGGTTGAACATATTTATATTTGGAACACTGTTGTAATGTGCAGTACAAAAAATATAATCGACTTGGCCTATTCTAAATGCCGACTACATGATATACTATAATATATCACTTTTAATAAAGGAGAATTATTTTCAAACATGATAAGAAAACANAATGCCGACTACATGATATACTATAATATATCACTTTTAATAAAGGAGAATTATTTTCAAACATGATAAGAAAACACAAAACTGTTTTGAAGAAAACATTTTTTTTTTTACGATTGTATACGAGTACATTTTTTTTTACTTTTAAGCGAGTGTAAATAGTGAATTTTTAACAATTTTAACTTATTTATATACGTTGAAAGGACTGTATATCCTTTATTTGTGCAGTATTGTTTTTTTTTTCGCTATAGACAATGAACAGAGACCACATGCATTATGAATATGATTCAATTATACATTTGCAACTGCAATTAAAAAACATTACTTGAACTTTTTAAACAGCGTAAAAGACTTTTGCACTCGACTTTTCGCAGAGTACAAATCATTGCAACAGTAAGGATGGCAGAATTATTTTGTCGACAAGAGTTAGTTTGTCAGAGAACTAACTGTCTTTATATTTGCAACATGATTTGGTGCACCAATGAAAAAAAAAGATAGTAAACTTTGGTGTCTGAATTAAATACCTCTTCTCTTGAACCTCTTACACTCTCAAAATAAACAGTGAAAATTACATGACGGTAATAGATTACGTATTTTCAAATACTTTATTATCTCTCAAAATAATATACATTAAAGACTAATTTTTAGAGAAGTGCGTATTAAAAATATGTGTATTAGTGCCTTTATAACAATTTTAGTAAAAAAATTTTATTTATGTCTTTCTAATTGAAAAATACTTGCCTTTGTCATAACTGATGTGCTGCATCAAACGCAGACCATTTCGTCAGCATCCGCATATAACATTTAATGATTTAAAAAAAACGATCCAACGGAGTTTCGAATTTACGCCCAAAAGTTACTTTTCCTGACGGGCTTCGCGACTTCACCACTGCTCTATCAGTTCACGAACGATATAATTTATTCATATACTTTAGGTAAGTCTCCTGTTTGAATTATTTTTCTAATATAAAGGCTAAAGTTTCAAGTATTTAGAACTAATTTAAACAGTAATTAAAAGTTGTCATCTTCAATACTATTCGTCTCTGTCATATTTTAAATCTTTTTGAAAGAGTTTCAAACTTATGGATGTATAATCAAGATGGAGGCGCCCTTATTGTTTTCTTCAACAACTCGTTTCAAGTATTAGCCACGGGGAGCGCCCTACGCTCGGAAAGTGCGATGTGATTGGCCAGGTACGAAACCTGGTTTGGAACATGCAACGAAAAATAGATCGTGTCCAATTACCAAACCTGATACGAAATCAGGCCGTACAAGGCTGGAAATGCCATGACGGGTGCCACACTAGCCCGTATACAGGCCGCTATGGCGGATCTTGCACAATCTATTACGGAATCTGGTATCGTGTAATATCGCCTTAAGGAGGAGATGTTACGTGGTGATTGACAGAGAGAAGGAGAACCTACGGGGAGTGATATATATATTTGAGGCTCGTCGTGTTACTAACTCAAGTAATACAGTTGATATGCTAGATGGATAAACAGTCTATGTAATTACTAGTTTAATTATTTCTTTATAACGTAACATTAAAAACATCTTTACAGAAAAAAACGCAGCCCTGTGTATTAAATGGGCTATTATGGAAGTCCAAAAAAGTTAACTATAATTTTAAATTAATTCTGGATACACACATATGTACAAACATATTAAGTGTACGCAAACCAGGTGATTTGATACTCCGCGAAGCGGATGAACTTGGCCCAACATCTGTTAGCAAAGGACAAGATTAACTAATATGAAAATGTCACATCATGTATTGTCATATTTACATTACTTTTAAAAAATACCTAGAACTATTTCGTTTGCGTGTTACGTAGCAACCAGTCTGTTATGAGTATAGAATTCTCTTCACAACATTGTAACAGATTATACACAAGGATGGGATTGTCGGAAACACGTATTTCTGTGAAAAATTTTCTTTCCATCATTCATTATTAGTCCCATATATGTAGGTCAAATTTATCAATGGAAGGCAGCAGTCTTGGAAACGCTGACTGAAAAGCCTGCATTCCAACGAGATTAGCCATACGACATTCTCATATCTGTGTACTGGTTACTAGTCAATCGTTTCAGATACAAACTGACTAAAACCCGCTGTGATGCCAGTACGCTGGGATTCGAAATAAAATTAATCGAATATAGCTACTTTACCATATTTTAGCAACACCCCTATTAAAACAGTTAATAGGGAGCAACAATTAATGGCGTAAATATATTTTTGCAACTTAACTAACCGGTTATTTTCTAATTTAGTTCATTTCTCAGAGTTCAAAAGCTAAATTTAATAATGTAAACAATGTTTAGCTATGAAAGCAAACTCTGCTCACTCACCTACGACGTGCTAAACATGTCACAATCACATGGCCACATGCAAACTCCTGGACTCCAGCAAATGCTTACACGTACCTGCAACAAAATAACAAAAAAAAAAATGATTTGAATGTTGTTAAACACAGATGTACAATTTTGTTTATAGTCTACAGAAAAACAAATTACATTTCACAAGGGAAAATGTTAACAACAGTTTCGTCCCGATGAAAATTAAAAATTATACTTTAACGAACAGGCTTACGTCACGTATGTTGCGTGCAGCTCTGAAATTCCCCAGCGGGTGAAGGAGGAAGAGGGAGAGAGGGAAAATAGTTTCCTCAGCGGGGTTAGCTAATTGGTGCGCGGAAAAGTTTTGAACGAGGCAGGCCTACACTGCAAAAATTTTATTTGAACTTTAACAAAAAAATCCTTGGAAAGCCAGTTTCCAAAATATCATCTGAAGAACTACAAACCGTTTTCTATGACATCAGCAAAACATATATTTTTGATATTACAAATGATAGGCTTGTAGTACAACTTATTTTATGGAGAAGTGGACATAAAATATTTTGTTTTATTCCTAGAAAACATATATGATGAATTAATAACAGAGCAAAGAGAAAAAAGTTCAAACTACCTTTGAAGGAAAACAATTACACCTTGCAATCACGGCCCACAGCCCATGCGTTATTGATGTACACTCGTAACCACAAGGACAACTTGACTAACGCGCTCTAAGATTATTTTTTTTTGAAAATAGCTACAAAATATTAATGTAGTTTTTCGCCTAAGAAGATTGAGGTAAGCATTTATTTCATTTTAAGAGCTATGTTAGATATGAAACATTAACAGTTTATGAGTAACAGCGNAAGATTGAGGTAAGCATTTATTTCATTTTAAGAGCTATGTTAGATATGAAACATTAACAGTTTATGAGTAACAGCGTCACGTGTTTTTTAAGATTGGCGTTGTTTTATTATGAGTATTTGAGTTTGTTTTAAGTGTTTTACGTTATTCAAACTTGGAATACACTGATTTTTTTTTCATGCAACTAAACACTTTACATTACCTCCAGTTTTTGCACAAACAGCTAAATGCGGTTTTACGTTGTTAGGTGTCCGCCATTATTCTTGAGCTCGTGGATATGGGTCAGTAAAGTACGAACATTTCTTGAGGTCTATTACAAATCTTGTAAATCTACAAACGTGTAATTTTACTAGAGAATTTTTTGTACTCTTACACACATTTGTAAAATTCAAAAAAATTGCCAGTAGCAAATACAAATATTTTTTTACAGTGTAGGGACCCTACAAGCTTTCGGTGGCGGAGAATAAACAAACAACAAGTGAACTCGTTTCAACGAGAGCCCAGGCACACGTGAGACTGCAGCTTCTGAAGGAGGAATCAAAGGCAGCGAGCGAGGAGAAAAAATAAGCGAGCGAGGGTAGTAGCGTGTGGTAGGGTTGATGAGAAAGGGAGAGGGGATGGTAGCCCGGCAGAACCGAATACAACCCTTTCATTACAGGCAGGAATAAGGGCGCGGCCCATTGCGGGCTGTAACTTTGGTAAATAGCGTCCTGCCGCCCCTATCCCGCAGGCTTGCGAGAGAACGAGTAAAATTGCCACACGAGCATTACCCGTAGCCCCGGGACCAGAAAGGGATGGGAAAAAAAAGGGCCAGGTTTTTATTCCTCCGCGCGAAGAGGAACACTCGCGCAGGTCTGCTTCTCGGTAATGTGCGACATAAAACACCCGGTGGGGGGGGGGGGTGTAGGGTGAAGTCGACAAGAAAAGCAGTTTATTTTTCCTAGGAAACAGAAGTTAGAGTTTTCCGTCTCCTTTGTTAAGAGCGCAAAGTACGAATTACTAATGATATTATATAAATTTATGTGCAGGTTATTTGTTTAATTTTTTTAATTAGCGCGCATATTCATACTCTATTTATATGAAATCCTCCCAAACCTTAATTAATTTTCTTATAATAAAACATAAATAATTATATTTTGTTGTTGAGAAAAATATTTTCAAATTATTTAAAAAATTACAATTTTTACTGACGAATGTTTTGTAATTTTATAAATACTTAAAACAGTGAAAAGATTTATCTGGTTTAACAACAAAGGCCGTGTTTGTAATATACCTCAATAAATTTTTGTACTGTACTGACCCGTTTCCACGAGATTCAGTCAAATGGCCGACACTCAAAAACGTGTAACCGTTTATAGCTGTTTGTGCAAAAACTGTGGGTGACGTCAAGTTTACCTGCGTGCAAAAATAAATGTATTGCAAGTTTGAATAACGTAAAACAATTAAAACCACTCATATAATCATAANTTTACCTGCGTGCAAAAATAAATGTATTGCAAGTTTGAATAACGTAAAACAATTAAAACCACTCATATAATCATAATGAAACGTGACCGTATTATTCATTAACTGTTAATGTTTCCTTTCTAGACAGAAATCTGACATCTCACAATACCACGTTATTAAGAGCTGTCCAAATCTCTTAACTCAATAACAGAACTTTTATAATTAAATAAAAGTACATATTCTTCTTAACCAAATAACTTAATTAATATGTTGTATGTACTTGCAGTTATATTTAGTGTAAAATATACTTAAAAATCGCAAGTCAAGTTGGTCTTGTGGCTAAAGGTCCCAACTAACATTACAAATGGTCTGGGTTATAGCCCCCGTGCTGGCAAAGAGTATTTTTTTTTTAAATTATATTCTGTAATTTTTTTTTTTTTAGTTACTTCCTGTTATTAATTTATCACATTTGTTTCCTAGAAGAAAAAAATAATTTAATGCATACTTCTCAATAACGTAAATTCTAAAACAAGGTAATATTTGTAATATCACAAATAAATTACTTGCAGATTTTACATGGAAACACTTTGTAGTTTTACAAAGAATTTTCTTGGAAACTGGGTTTCCAAGGATTGTTCTTGTAAAAGTACAAAAAAGTGTTTTTAGCTCGTAATATCGCAATATCAACTATGTGGCGTTATGGACCAACAAAGCTAATGCTTTTAGAACTGTATGTACACAACTTTTTAAAAAATATATTTCCTCAGTTACCATACGTCATAGTTATCCCCAAAATCCAGCTCAATTTCGCTTCGAGGTACTGGAAATATAAACGCATCAAAATTAACTTAATTACGTTTTTGCTAGCCGGTTATACAATATACCAGTTAACAAATGCTTATGAGGGGAGAGGAACAGGCGGGTGGTAAAGGATGGAAGAGGTGTAGGGGACAGAATTAATCGTGATGTGTTATATAGCCAGTTTGGTTTACAGTGTTTGTGCGATAATATGCAATAATACCCCATTTCGCTGTAACTGGGGTGTAATATTGCTACTTTGCACATAAATAATAATTGGGTTCTACGCAGGTAAAACAAATTAATACAGGTGAAAACTTTTATAACTGTATCATGTTTCCTAAACGAATATCAAATTTAATTGATTACTTAAAACTAACTTCATTTCGTCTGCCCTTTAGGGCATTATAATAAAACTATCAAAATTTTATTTCAAAACGAAATTATCTTTGCTGTTTTATTATTGTCAGGTTTTAGGAAACTGGACGTCTCATTGAGTGTAATGAATAATGTAATTAAAAAGAATTGCATTTATTTTGCGTAAATTAAGAATTCCTCTCCTACATTGTTTGTTAATCTTCTGTATGCGGCAGTTGCCGACCACCGTAATACGTCCACAGACTTTAACATTCGGAGCTATGATTCAGGTGAAGACGTTATATTTATATAAAATCCAAACTGAATAATGTTCCGTAGCTTAACTAAATTATACTTAAATTTAATTATTTCTCTGGGCTCCTCCGATTTAACTTATATTTCATGTAACGAGTTTTAACTGATATTATTTAAATACAACAAATTGCAAACCTACTATATTCACTCTATCTCTTAGTACTGCGCATCCCCAAATTAATAAATGTATAATTTAAACTTAAGAGAAAATTGAAACAATGGTGGCGGCGTCTCACGTTTCTACCCTCTTGAAGCATGCGATAAATACAGGAGAGCCCGACTAACGTGAAACACCCCCAAAATTTCCCGAACGGCTGCAGATCACGAAATGCTGTTTCCACTAAATGAAACTACGTATGGAGGGTAGTAATTTTCCGCTTTTTCCTGGAGAAATACATTTATTTCAACGGAATTCAGTGATATAGCACATGCAATACAAAGTAAAACAGAAACGCCAAGAAATAATATGCGAATATGATTAAGTTAAGGGGACGGGTAGCATGGGGCAGTGGGGCACGAGGTGGTTGGATTTCCACAACACGAGTGCAACGAAAGACTGCTATGGGCGAGACGCATCAACACGATGTGTTGGCACGTGTAGATGCAAATTCCCACATAAGTACGAGATCACTTTCCAGGTTCGTAGGAATAAGTAAAACAAGTATGTTACGGATACTGTGCCAACCAAAATTTCATTAATATCACGTAGCTCTTAATCAGGCATTACATGAAGGTGATTTACAGTAGCAAGTTCAGTTTTGAAGGTTTGTTCTGATGTCTGTAAGGGATGACAGCCGTTTTCTGAAGAACATAACATTTACCGATGAAGCTAAATTCAGAAACCATGGGTGCGTAAATTTACAAAATATGCAATACCGGGCGACAGAGAATCCACGTTGGGTCTGGCACGTGGGGCTCCAGCGACAGTGGAATGTGAACATGTGGTGTGGAATCGATTCAAGGGACAACAACCATCTGTATGTACGCCCATTTCCTCAGAGAGACCGTACTGGCACTTCCGGAAGTCATGCCACTCAACATACACCGTGATGTGTGGTTTCAGCATGATGGTTGTCCTGTGAATTTCGCTTTAGTGATGAGGTAAGTGTTAAATGAAACGTTTCCGAACCGATGGTTAGGACGTGGTGGTGTTGTGAGATGGCCAGCTCGCTCTCCCGATCTCACACCTCTCGATATTTTCCTATGTGTAAATGCTGAAAGATAGCGTACAGCGTGGTTCCTACGACGCCAGAAGACATGCAGGAATGTATTGTGGTAGCTTGCAGAGGCATTATGCCAGAAACACTTCAGACCGCTCGTCGCTTGCTACATGTGAGTTTAAAGATGTGTATTGCTGTCGATGGTAAACACATCGAGCACATGCTTTGAAAAGACATAATGCTGTGAAAAGACCATCTCAACTATAACTGTGATATTTTGTACTATGCATGCGGATGCGTTTGCGTTTATCCTTAGGTTGGTTTGTTCTATTAGTGTTGTGCATATGTACGCACTGGTTACTCAGTACAATTAATACCGAGGAAACAAATCTCTTGAATAACATTGGCATCTGAATAAACTGTAAGGTGTTGATATCAGTTTTGTACTCATATTGCCCGTCTTCCCTCCGCTGCGGTGCTCTACTTTGTCGAATATCGCATTCAGTGTCCCTTGCCCCATCATGGTAAGCGATACGCTGCTATAAGGAAGCGGTCCTGCCAGGATAAGTCAAGGCACGTGTTGCTTGCTTACAGCTGTGAGTACAGGTCCACCTCTCCGTGCTACTGGCCCACTTAACGTAATCATAATTGNACGTGTTGCTTGCTTACAGCTGTGAGTACAGGTCCACCTCTCCGTGCTACTGGCCCACTTAACGTAATCATAATTGCACATTACTTCTTGGCATTTCTGTGTTAATTTCCATTGCATATGTTATATCACTGAACTCATCTTTCCACGTACTTTCAAATGCCGTTGAAATAAATGTATGTTNATTGCATATGTTATATCACTGAACTCATCTTTCCACGTACTTTCAAATGCCGTTGAAATAAATGTATGTTTCCGGGAAAAATTATATGTGGTTTAATTATTTCTGTCCATACACGTGTTACGAATAATCACTTTGCAGAAAATTACTTNCGGGAAAAATTATATGTGGTTTAATTATTTCTGTCCATACACGTGTTACGAATAATCACTTTGCAGAAAATTACTTGCCCCCGTACGTAATTTAATTTACCGAAAACCGCATTTCGTGATATGCTACCATTCTGGAAATTTTGGGGGTCTCCATGTTAGGCAGACCATCCTGAATATTACCACATCCTCCAACTAAACATAAGTGCAAGCTAAATCATGTTGTTACTATTCCGAAAATTTCAAGCCACGGCTAAAAAATTTAAATCTTTTAGTATTAGTTAGTATTATCCTTTAAATGTTAAAACAGAAATAAATCATAAATCTTTAACCTTGCAATATCAAATTTCTCTTCAAAGTTCACATTTATCAATTAAAGTAAATGTCGGTTAGATACATGAATATATTTCCTTAAACTCTAATATAAATAAAAAGACTTGCACTTGTTGCATTCATTCTCGAATATTTATAAATAATTCTTACTGTGAATTCTAAACTATTGAATGAACATAAAAACTTAAAACGCATGTGTGCGCCAAATTAAAATGTTTCTATTAAAACTAATACCGATGTTTTAATGACGTATGAAACTATATTACGCTGCTTATAATAATGTTAACTTGACAGAGACAAAATAAATCAAAATGGAGTGTAACAAATGTAATGGATAATAATTTGTAACGTATTAGTATGGATTGCCAAGTTAAATAAAATAGTATTATTTTTTTAAGCGAATACATAAGAATTTATGATGCGCGATGTTAAATTCATCTGATTAAATATAGTGATTTATATCACATTCTAATGCATTTTTTTGTGTTTTGCATAATGCGTAATGTTAAGGTGTTTAATTAACATAGCAAGTGTTTTAACATTAACATAGNCATTTTTTTGTGTTTTGCATAATGCGTAATGTTAAGGTGTTTAATTAACATAGCAAGTGTTTTAACATTAACATAGCAAGTAACATGGCAAGTAACATAGCAAGTTAACATAGAAAATTACACTTTCGTGTAGTGGGCTTTATAATGTTTAAATACTCAAAAGAAGTCTGTTAAAAAATTTCCCTAATGGAAGTATGAAACAAGGCCGTCGCAACTCGACCCAATTATGAAATATTGCAATGGCAGCATTACCCCTTCCCCCTGTGCTTTGTCAGCACTGCCGCATGCCTGATTGCCACCGTGTTTAATAAACACATGTTCAATGCGCACTATTTCTGCACGCCAAATGCTGCCTTATAGCTAAGTGTAAATAATGTGTTTTATATTGAGAAAACCTTCATGCATTTCTCTCATGCAAATGTCAATCCGAAAACGGGATTCAATTATTACCATTTTATCAAAGAAGTATGACGATCCGGAAGCTTAGCCAACTTCTGTGGTACCAGACGTACTAGAGTTACGCAGGACCAGTCATTAATTTGATGCTTCGACTGCTGGAGAAGACGTAAGGATGGAAGACTTTGGCGAAATGAGAAGGCTTATTAACGTAATGGGAAGTATTACTAGGCACGCACCCTCTTCGGCTGTGAAGGTCGAATCCACGGTTTACCACATTCTTTAGTTTTCATGAAGTCTCTACCCAGGAGGTCATACAAAATGCTTCGTTTTGCGGACGAGCGCGGAACTTTAGGGATATTTTCGGGATGCCGACCCCTACTGTGCGAGCATGCTCTTCGCTCTACTGTCCTGAGGCAGTGATTCCAGGCAGTATGAGCTCTTTGGGATAAGTCGGAATTTAACTGTGGGTCCTGAAATTCACTTATCAATTGCTAATTTCGAAAATGAAATAAAATATTAATACTAATATTTTGTGTTGCATTATGAGTTAAAGTAAATAATTTTACAGAAAATTACAGACATTATTTTGTATGGCTCGGCACACCCTNTGTGTTGCATTATGAGTTAAAGTAAATAATTTTACAGAAAATTACAGACATTATTTTGTATGGCTCGGCACACCCTTTTAAATAAAACAAACAAATGAGGAAATTGATTTGTAAAATACTTTTGCAAGTCTAAGGTAATTGAAAAATGGTGGACTATATAAAAACATTGATACAAATCATTATTATTATGAATACTATCTACTAATTAATCTTTGTAAGTGTAAGAGTGGCCGAGATTCACCAGCCACGCGCGTGAAACAAAAAAAAAGACAAGTCCCGTGACGTCACATCACGCATCTCCTGGCCCTCCGGAGGGGGGACAGCGGAACAGCTGTCGGTACCGACGTCATTCGCTGCGCCGCGATGCGACAACGCGCCTTTCAATTCAAGTAACCACACCGCAGTTTACATTCTTTCCACACCAGGTAACAGAGCTCACGTTTCCTAGTTCAATAACATCAGCACACACGCCCGGCCGGGACGAACAGAAAAACAATCAAGGCACACAGCAATTTACACGCACGCGAGCACTTCCGACAGCCACATACTATAATTCACCATATTTCTTATGCTTTGTCAAAGCCGACGATCGGCATATCACACAGTATAACTTTAAGTAATGTGATTATTATTTAAATACTAATGGTATTAAGAAATAACAAAAGCCTCTTATTTAAATGTTGCGAGCAACACGATATTCAATTAACTTAAAAAACCACTGGAATTCCACAAGAAAAAAAAAGTATAATGTATTACTAACTCAGGTGCAATTACATTAGTTTATGTTTTGAGTTGACTCTGTACCGTAAAAAAAAATNAGTATAATGTATTACTAACTCAGGTGCAATTACATTAGTTTATGTTTTGAGTTGACTCTGTACCGTAAAAAAAAATATTAATAAATATTTAAAAAATTATTTAAATATATAATAATGACATTTTTGAATATAAAATACTTTCATGATAATGTTAATTGTTTAAATAACTTGAGATTATTATTGTGTAAAGGTTGTAAGACGCCAAATTTTAATATTTTTGTTACACAAATAATTAAATAATAATATTATCATCGCATAATTGTATGTTGTACATCATCATCATAGTAATAAGTTACTTTACGACTTCCTTTAAATTCTTCCTCGTGTATTGAAACGTAGTTTGAAAAGCAGCTGCACATTCATTTTCACTTCGAAATTTATTAAGAAAGTGGGAATATATAAAATTAACGTGCTACATTTCTGTACCAAATTCTTCCACATCCTACTGTTGTGATGTCAATTAGGTTGAGTTTTTAGATATAGTCCATAGGACATATAAGACTGCTGTTTGTTGTACTTTGACACTGTTTTTGAGTGCAACTTATCTTTTTGTATATACAAACATAATGTTTCTGTACCGGAAAGAGCTATTAGCAGTACAATTCTTGAACTTTAAAACATTAGATTTGGTTTATTTGTTGCAAAATAAAATTTACATTCTATTTTATTGGTTTAAAAATAATTAAAAGGGTGTAAAGCCACGTTTTACGTAGGGAAAACAGACCCTCAAAAGAGGTTGACGCGTCGTAAGAAATAAGTACACTTGCACACCACAGCGGAAATCAAAGTTCAAGACCCGCGCCACTGTATACCCTCAGCACAACACACGAGTCGCCCTAACTTGTTACGCACTGCAAGAAAGAAGCCTGTGACATCCCCCCAAACACTTACCCACTACGTACATTTCTTTTCCGATNCCCCAAACACTTACCCACTACGTACATTTCTTTTCCGATTAATTATCCTACAGTAGCGAAGAGGACTTTACCCTTACCATTTTACTTCTGCCAGAAGAAGATGTCCGAATTATAAGCCAAACGAAATATTCACATAAGCTCCATCCACTATGCGAGATGACGACATCCCGCTTATAAACACAGGGGATACTGTAATGAGCTTGCAATCAGGCGATCGCGTTCTCACAAACATAACACCGGTATTTGGATCACGACACGAGCGCCCGAACCACAACAAAAGGAACCCACTCCAACGGGGTGGAAGGCCTTGGAGTTTGTTAGTTAACACGTGCCCAATATTAAGGCTGGAAGTGCGGCGGACAAGGTCGTTTGTCATTGGTCGCCAAGATGAAGACGTCAGGAGATGGAGCGTTCCAACCGCCGTAATACGTGTACAGTCATCAGCCTTTGAAGCCAGGATTCAGGTGAAGGCGTTCTGTGTAAATAGCATCCAATCTTAATAATGTTCCATGGCTTAATCAAATTATATTTAACTTTAACTATTTCTTTGAGCTCCTCCGATTTAACTTATATTTCATGTAACTAGATGTAAATAATATTATGTAAATACAATAAAAAGCAAACCTAGTTAATTAACTCTATCTCTCAGTACCGAGCATCCCCAAATGAATACATGTACAATTTAAACTTAACATGAAATTGCAACAATTTAAAAATAAACTTTTCCATTGTCGCATTTTAATTTTTTTTTTAATTTTTATTAACAATTACCGTAGACTTCATGTTCATATTGTATCGGGCCACTTCTGTAGTTCACTTCGTTCTATCCCGGCACCGTTATGTTGTTCGTACAGTTTTATCAATTGTTCTGCGTATCGTGTTTGACTTTTGTGTTGAATCTAAAATAAAAAATTTAAATAAGCTTCATGCCGCTAAGGAATCGCTTGAGAGTTTCGCTCAGTGTCTTGTATCTAGACCCGACAATTAATTCCACCCCTTCCCATATAGTTATCACTACTGACTGTTTCAAAGTCCCGAGCTAACACACATATTTCAACTACGTATACTTTCAAACAGCTAACATTATTTCGGGTCGTCTAACTCACGAGGAACGGCGCCACTACTAAGCTGACGTCCATTCTCGCCTATCGAGCTCCCGCGTCTCCCTTCACTACACACCAGCCGACAGCGCAAGAGAAGCTGAAACTGCCAATCGCGTGTGACTTTGCATGGAAGAGAAAATTTATCTTGCGATTATGCACCAACAGTTTGTTCAATATAATTGTCCTAATATGTGAAATTGCATACCCCTGATATTAATATTAGGGAAGTTAATTTTTAATTATATAAGAAAGGGGGGCTTCCCCCCTGAGACTGCAAGAAGCGTTTCTATTTCGTTCTTTGACCTTTGAGATAACAAACTTTCGCTCTGCTGGTACAGTGAGAAAGGGTTTGCCTTCCCCTCCTCCTAACTCGGCGTGAATACATTCTATCAGCGATCGTTCATCCATTTTTACCTACCCCGACTTTAAATTACCACATCAAAATGGATCCCTTAAATTACCATAAATAATATTGTAACATTATGTGGAGTACATACAAATTGGAATCAAATTCTTACGACTGTTAGAACTCTCGATACAATTATGTTGCCATTTATATAATATTGCCATTTCTGTGTCCATCTTACAAATTGCCTGTTACAATATTAAACATGTATAAACGCAACCAATTTGTATATTAACTAATACAACATGTTATAGGATACAATATTTAAATTGTAGTGTTGCAAGAAACATGTTGGCTAATAGTCTGCAAAGAATTGTTCGTAAAACATTGAAAATATTTTCACTGTGATTAGACCTTAAAAGTAATACTAATATACGCTTTTCCTATTAGCCTTTTAAATATACGGGATGAAAACGTTTTCTACTTTTATATGTAGCCTATTAAAAAATTATTTTAAAAGCGAAGCAATGAAACGTTTGATGTGCTTTTAAAACAAGTATAATAATTTCTTAACTTTGAAATATTTAAACCCACGATGCTGATACGACAGAGAAAGAGGCCAAAGTTCTAGTGTGTCATAAAGTACTGTTTAAATATTTACTGTTTTACGGATGCAAAACATAAATCTTGCTTTAATTTATATTAAATTTTCGATAACTCTTGTTTATAACGCGCTGGAAAAAAAAAATCAGTCAACAACAAAGTTTCTTAAAGAACGCGCTTTCAGTAATCAAATATTGTTTTAAGGTTAGTACCAAGAAAAAAAAAACAGAAAAATAAACGTGAAGATGGGGATATATGCTGACAATAGGTGCTAAAATGCAGTCAATAGTTCNTTAATTATCCTACCGTAGCGAAGAGGACTTTACCCTTACCATTTTACTTCTGCCAGAAGAAGATGTCCGAATTATACGCCAAACGAAATATTCACATAAGCTCCATCCACCATGGGAGATGACGACATCCCGCTTATAAACACAGGGGATACTGTAATGAGCTTGCAGTCAGGCGATCGCGTTCTCACAAACATAACACCGGTATTTGGAACACGAACCGAGCGCCCGAACCACAACAAAAGGAACCCACTCCAACGGGGTGGAAGGCCTTGGAGTTTGTTAGTTAACACGTGCCCAATATTAAGGCTGGAAGTGCGGCGGACAAGGTCGTTTGTCATTGGTCGCCAAGATGAAGACGTCAGGAGATGGAGCGTTCCAACCGCCGTAATACGTGTACAGTCATCAGCCTTTGAAGCCAGGATTCAGGTGAAGGCGTTCTGTGTAAATAGCATCCAATCTTAATAATGTTCCATGGCTTAATCAAATTATATTTAACTTTAACTATTTCTTTGAGCTCCTCCGATTTAACTTATATTTCATGTAACTAGATGTAAATAATATTATGTAAATACAATAAAAAGCAAACCTAGTTAATTAACTATATCTCTCAGTACCGAGCATCCCCAAATGAATACATGTACAATTTAAACTTAACATGAAATTGCAACAATTTAAAAACAAACTTTTCCGTTGTCGCATTTTAATTTTTTTTTTAATTTTTATTAACAATTACCGTAGACTTCATGTTTATATTGTATCGGGCCACTTCTGTAGTTCACTTCGTTCTATCCCGGCACCGTTATGTTGTTCGTACAGTTTTATCAATTGTTCTGCGTATCGTGTTTGACTTTTGTGTTGAATCTAAAATAAAAAATTTTAATAAGCTTCATGCCGCTAAGGAATCGCTTGAGAGTTTCGCTCAGTGTCTTCTATCTAGACCCAACAATTAATTCCACCCCTTCCCATATAGTTATCACTACTGACTGTTTCAAAGTCCCGAGCTAACACACATACTTCAACTACGTATACTTTCAAACAGCTAACATTATTTCGGGTCGTCTAACTCACGAGGAACGGCGCCACTACTAAGCTGACGTCCATTCTCGCCTATCGAGCTCCCGCGTCTCCCTTCACTACACACCAGCCGACAGCGCAAGAGAAGCTGAAACTGCCAATCGCGTGTGACTTTGCATGGAAGAGAAAATTTCTCTTGCGATTATGCACCAACAGTTTGTTCAATATAATTGTCCTAATATGTGAAATTACATACCCCTGATATTAATATCAGGGAAGTTAATTTTTAATTATATAAGAAGGGGGGCTTCCCCCCTGAGACTGCAAGAAGCGTTTCTATTTCGTTGTTTGACCTTTGAGATAACAAACTTTCGCTCTGCTGGTACAGTGAGAAAGGGTTTGCCTTCCCCTCCTCCTAACTCGGCGTGAATACATTCTATCAGCGATCGTTCATCCATTTTTACCTACCCCGACTTTAAATTACCACATCAAAATGGATCCCTTAAATTACCATAAATAATATTGTAACATTATGTGGAGTACATACAAATTGGAATCAAATTCTTACGACTGTTAGAACTCTCGATACAATTATGTTGCCATTTATATAATATTGCCATTTCTGTGTCCATCTTACAAATTGCCTGTTACAATATTAAACATGTATAAACGCAACCAATTTGTATATTAACTAATACAACATGTTATAGAATACAATATTTAAATTGTAGTGTTGCATGAAACATGTTGGCTAATAGTCTGCAAAGAATTGTTCGTAAAACATAGAAAATATTTTCACTGTGATTAGACCTTAAAAGTAATACTAATATACGCTTTTCCTATTAGCCTTTTAAATATACGGGATGAAAACGTTTTCTACTTTTATATGTAGCCTATTAAAAAAATTATTTTAAAAGCGAAGCAATAAAACGTTTGATGTGCTTTTAAAACAAGTATAATAATTTCTTAACTTTGAAATATTTAAACCCACGATGCTGATACGACAGAGAAAGAGGCAAAAGTTCTGGTGTCTCATAAAGTACTGTTTAAATATTTACTGTTTTACGGATGCAAAACATAAATCTTGCTTTAATTTATATTAAATTTTCGATAACTCTTGTTTATAACGCGCTGGGAAAAAAAATCAGTCAACAACAAAGTTTATTAAAGAACGCGCTTTCAGTAATCAAATATTGTTTTAAGGTTAGTACCGAGAAAAAAAAACAGAAAAATAAACGTGAAGATGGGGATATATGCTGACAATAGGTGCTAAAATGCAGTCAATAGTTCGTAAGATCTTTTCCGACAAGACGCACTTGCCGTGGTTTTCTTTCCTTGTGTTTTGCCATCACCAACCCAGGAAAATCCAGGTGGCCCTCCAATACTCCGCCTGTTTGTTTAGGATCTTTTATTAACCACGCAGTTCATGAAATGAAGAGTTACGGTTATTACCGTATCTTTCTCGAAATCATCATGGCCGAACATAAAGAAAAGAAAACAATCAGTTTCTCGCTGTCGGGGTCTCAGTTTCACAGGAATGACGCGGCAGTGTGTGAGGCACGAGCGGTGGGTTGGAAGGATGGAAGAAAGGGGTTTGTGAAACGGCGGGCCTGTGGATCTCGATACAGCTTTCACTCCGCGTGTTTCCGGGGGCAAAATTGTTTCTCGAGCAAAAAATATTTACCATCTCTTTTGTTCCCTACCCTTCTACCGCCGGCGCGGGTCTCCTTTACATTTATTTCGTTTAAAACTGTTTAGCCTTCCCTTAGGCAACCTTGCCGTTCGCTCCTCTCTGAAAATGNAAAAAAAAAAAAAAAATGGAATGAAAAATTTAATACACCGGCTTCACGCGTAGGTGCATCTTTTCCACACCCCTCCCCCCCTTTTACCTGCTTCTTGGAGCTGTGATGTACGAAACACGCTTAAGTCTTTCATTTCCGAGACTGAATTTTTTTTTAAGATAGGATACTATCGCCGAGTAAAGGAAATGAAAGCGCAAGAAGAAAGATAACAGGCTGGCAGGTTATATATATATATATGTATGTATATATAGCCTTTTCACACGTAAACGTTAAAGAGTAATAGAAAGCATTTCACCTTTCTCTGTCACAGTGCTTCAGAGATGAAAATTGTTGGCCTGCGTTAAGTTGTCTGTTTCAAAACAAAAATTTTCACCTCAAAGAAATTAAATTCTACGTATTTGTGCGTATTGTTTTGTGAGTGATGTATATCTCTTGTGTGTTTACTTATTAAAGTTTTCTTCTAGACGCCTAAAATAAGAGCATAAATGTACGGGCTGCAAGTACAGTCAACTAGCTTCTACTGTCTGAATTATTAACAGACCCACTAAAAAAAACCTTATTCTGAAAAACGTTATTTATTTCTNAGAGCATAAATGTACGGGCTGCAAGTACAGTCAACTAGCTTCTACTGTCTGAATTATTAACAGACCCACTAAAAAAAACCTTATTCTGAAAAACGTTATTTATTTCTGAGACAACACACACGTTTGGATGTACAAATACCCTATCTTGTCTAATATACTCATACGGCTTGAGGCGAGTGGGGGAAAAAAAGAAATTGCAGACTTGCGAACTGTAAAATTATGCTTGTTTGATCCCAGAACTGATAGTAATTTGGTAGCCAATATGTATCGCCTCATGATACTCTTTCATGCAAAAGTATTTTGATAAAATGTTGCATGAGTGATGAGAGAATAAAATCTCTAACACACTTGGGGGAAAACAATATATTTACAACACCATGACTATATATTTACTTTATATCGGAGTAACCTTACTCAAAACATTTCAAATATTACAATAAGATAAATAAAATCTAAATTAACAGACATATGGCTGACTTAAGAAACTTTCAAAACAAAAAGATGCCAAATATAAGGCTACGAAATTTAAATATTTTTACCTAAGTTAACGACTTGCATCTGTACAGACAAAGCCAAGCAGGAGATGCCAAGTACTGGATGTGCATAGTGCCGCATGAATATATATAGTTGAACGACCCTCGGGCATCAACACAGACGTGTATCCTCGCATGTAGGCGATCGTATAAGTGACGAATACCATCCTGAGATATGGTGTTCAAAATCTATTGCGCCTGTTGTGGCAATTGTGCAAGGTTTGTAGCTGGCCGTGCAGACTGTGTCATAAGTCGTTCCATCNTGTGCAAGGTTTGTAGCTGGCCGTGCAGACTGTGTCATAAGTCATTCCATCTATACCAAACATTTTCAATGTAAGAGAGGTCTGGGGATTGTGCTGGCTAGACCAGCTGTCGAACATCACGAAGAGCACATGGAGTAATAGCAGCTATATGCGGACAAGCATTATCCTGGTGAAACTGTTCATCACTCCCCTGTTGAACAAATGGCAGCAGAACGGATAGAACCATGTGCTGGATGTAGCGGACTCTGTACCTCGTTCAATAGGGCAGCACTCTTTAGGGCGTTGCCAGTTTTTCTCTCAATTGTTCACCAGTTCTGCATTCCAAAGGGCCTCTGTTAACAAATTACAGAGAAAAAAAATCGTTTGAACGTAATTCATTGAGAGCTCGAGTTGCTTTGCATTTTACAAGTCGAACCCGGAAATAATTTGTGACAGCCAACACATAATTGTAGTTTTAAAATGCAGTAACTGTTAACATACATTAAATTATTTGTATTTTTGTTAACAGTTAAAAAGCTTAATCGAAGATACATATTTAATAACTTTGCATCTAGTGTAATTAATTAAATTCAATCTGAGGGCGAGGGAGCTTAGCGAGAATGAATTAGAATTCCTGCAAAATGTTTTTGTTAATTTGCAAAAGTTGTTCGCCTATCTGATAAACTTCTTCAGAGCTATGTGGCGTTTTNCCTGCAAAATGTTTTTGTTAATTTGCAAAAGTTGTTCGCCTATCTGATAAACTTCTTCAGAGCTATGTGGCGTTTTTGTTGATGATGTAATTATTGTGGATTTTCCTTCTGATGACGTTAGCAAACTTGTTAATAAGGTAACACTACAATTTTCCGTATGTATAAACAAGCTGTACGGTTATTACTGCATGATAAAACCAAGTTTGTCGTTTATTGATCACAATGCGCGTGTAGGTCTGAAGTGGGGAAATATATTTGAGTGTGCGCGGTGAGAAAAGTGCAAAAGATTTTGTGAGAGTGTTATCTATATTTTAATGTATACTTGGTTAAATTATCTTTGTAGAGAGAATTTTTCTCATTTGAATCTGAAATGGTAATATGTGAGAAAACAGACGTTTGATCGGGGTTATAAGGTAACATTTAAGAACTTCTGTTATTTTGTGTTCGTTTCAAGCAATTTTATGACAGAGGTAAATGTGGAAGAAAACTNGTAACATTTAAGAACTTCTGTTATTTTGTGTTCGTTTCAAGCAATTTTATGACAGAGGTAAATGTGGAAGAAAACTGTTCAAAGCTGTTCTAAGAAATGAAAAGTGTTTATAAGGTGTCTGTGAATGTTATAGATTTTTTGATAAACGTATGGCTGAATATATACTAATATATTTAAAATTATGTTGAAACATTATTCAGTATCTAATTTTGATGGAATGAATGGTAATTTTTTACTATAACAGAAATACCATTTTATACAATCACGGCTTTCTTATCCATTCCTTTATTTCGATNTAATGGTAATTTTTTACTATAACAGAAATACCATTTTATACAATCACGGCTTTCTTATCCATTCCTTTATTTCGATATATAGTGTCAGGAACCCTAAGTACTGACTGCTCAAAATGGAAATTTCGCCTAATGAAAATTTTATTTTCTCTCTTACACCGTCTTTGCATCCGCAGTGGGCTTGGTGGCCCTTCACTAGCTTCTCATAGCTTCACTCGCCGTGTTCGATTGCACGCGCTTCGTATTTTTCATTCTACACCGTTCCGGTCTCATTTCAGGTTCTTCCGTTCTCCAGCCTGGCCAGGAATGGCTCGGCTATAGCTGCCATCCGCTTGGCTCCATTCTTCTCTCGTCTCTCACATACTGAACCTGCCAGCGAGTCGGAAATAAAGTGCGGTTGTTGTTCTACAAAAATGTTAGTGGCACGCTATGTGGAATACAGCAGTAAGAGAGAACTAAAAAGACATGACATCGAATTCAACGATTTTTCAGAAGAGTTAAGAAATACGAACACACTATTTCAGAATAAATATGTGGAAACCGTGACGAACTACACGCTACTCAAGTTTAAACATTATTTAGATAGGTACTACTTTCGAGCATCGGTAATATTTTTATAGCCGGGTAAAGCAAACTTAAAAGAAAACGTGAGAAGGTTGACAGAAATCACTAACAGCTATNGGTAATATTTTTATAGCCGGGTAAAGCAAACTTAAAAGAAAACGTGAGAAGGTTGACAGAAATCACTAACAGCTATTATACACACTTTACTACATTTTTTTTTAGAAAATGTAGCTTGATTCACTTAAAAAAAAAATATCGTTTGAGATTTTGGTGAACTCCACACGGTATGAAACCAATCACTATAACATAAGTAATTGCTAGCTACGATAAATAAATGTGGCTTTCCTCATTCTTTAAAAGTTAAATCCAGTAGTACATAATACTCAAGTAGCAAAAGTCAGTTGGCCCACTTGTGCAAATCTGCTTGGTCACGAGCAGCCCACATACGGTTTCCATAATCAGTTAACAACCAGTCAACCAATGTAATGCACTCGCAGATGCTTGTGGCCCACATAATGCCTCTTGACTGCTGTGTGCAGTTCGCTACATCTGCGCCACTGTTCAGATAACGTGCATGTAGCAAAATACAATCTGCCCACTTCTGCGTAACCAAATGTACCCCAAGTATGTCAGCACCATAAGTGGGTCACTTGTAGCAGCAGCAGATCACTGGCTTTCTGCTTCTGGCCTGCCGTACGTTAACCACATGTAGTCAGCCANTGGTCACTTGTAGCAGCAGCAGATCACTGGCTTTCTGCTTCTGGCCTGCCGTACGTTAACCACATGTAGTCAGCCAACAGTTTGCAAGCGACTTGTGGCCCAGCTATTCATCACTTGTATCCCAGCTATTAACCACTTACAACCCAGCTGTTGGCCACTTGTGGCCCACTTAGAAGCAGCTTGCCACGTATTTTGAAAGCAGAAGATAATTATGATTCGCCCAAATAAAACTTATTTATTTACTTTATCCATATACGTTACCTTCGCCATTATTTCACAATGAGAAAATATATTTACAATAACCTGTAATCGAACTATCAAAGCTCTCGTTTACAGTCTAGAATGCTAGTAACTACTCAATCACGTAGTAATGTAAAACCTTTCAAGTAAAGTTGAATAATTTCTACACTTTCAAGTTGTACTACTAGCTTTGCTATGGACACAATTTATGTTAGTATTACAAGGAAATACTGGGATTTCTGTGTTTTGTAGTTGTTTCGGGATAGTTTCAGGTGGAACTTATAATGCAAAATAANACAAGGAAATACTGGGATTTCTGTGTTTTGTAGTTGTTTCGGGATAGTTTCAGGTGGAACTTATAATGCAAAATAACTAATTTTTTTGCTCTTTGTGATATACAGGTTTCCAGTTTAAAAACTATTTTTCTTATTACTAGCAATGTCACATGAAAATATTGATACATATATATTGAAATTAAAATATCCAGTGAATTCACATATGCTATTTGCTACTGCACAACAACATTTTGTCGGCATGCCATAAATTTCCCATACAACTATCAGCAATATGTTCCCATCAGTAACACTGGGCATGAAATAAGAGGCACATAAGCTCGCTGATAATGTTTCATCAGTAATAAGCAACAGTTAGCATACAACAATAGGCCTGTAAGTATGCTGCTATTGTCTTCCCAGCAGTAAGCAANATCAGTAATAAGCAACAGTTAGCATACAACAATAGGCCTGTAAGTATGCTGCTATTGTCTTCCCAGCAGTAAGCAACATTTGGCATACCTTACCTGGCCTAGTAGCATGCCACTAATGCATCCACTGCAGTAAGTAACATTTGGCACAAGTTTGCTGCTTGTATGTCCTCAGAAGTAAACAACAGTTAGAATGCCATATGTGGCCCTTTAGCATGCTACTTCTCAGCCGCGGCAGTAAGTAACAGTTGGTATACCATGAGTGGCCCACAAGTTCCCTTTAGTTAACAACAGTTAGCATGCCATATGTGGCCCATTAGCATGCTACTTCTCAGCCGCGGCAGTAAGTAACGGTTGGTATACCATGAGTGGCCCACAAGTTCCCTGTAGTTAACAACAGTTTGCATGCCGTAAATGGCCCGTTAGCTTGCTGCTTAGTTTCCCAGCAGTAAGTAACAGTTGGTCTGCCGTAAATGGCTTGTAAACATTCTGCTAATTGTTTCAAAGCATAAAGTAACTTTTAGCGTTTCGTTTATCGTCTGCTTGTGGGACGTCTGTTGAATTCTAACAACCATTTTGACAGCATTGGTCCATAGTGCGATAATTAAAAAAAAGTTAATGCCACATGTGTTTATATGACCTGATTGTCAACCGTAAACGAAATTATGATAGTCATAAATGCGAACGTTTGATACCACTGCCAACAGTTGGCCAACTGTAAACTGCTTGATGTTTCGTAATTGAGTAAAATTATATTTATAATTCTGTGAGTCATTTTAATTGTATTATTTTATAAAGATTCCTGAAAACATTTGATTTAAAAAAAATGTTCATTTATTACTTTATGTGTCTATTTTATTCTCTGTAGTGTATCGACACACTACGTGTGAAAACATGTTGTAAATTATAATCGAGAAGGGAACATGTAATAAAACCTAGTTCTATTCCTTGTTTTTGACACTTGTGGGTTTTCCGAACAACCCGGTCAAATTCTGATACCCTCGGGGCCAATATGGCCCGGGAGACACGACACCGAGCAGCCTATCTCGTCCAGTATCATACATATATTTATATATATAGAATGTTTGGAAACTAAGTTCCCAAACTCCAGACCTAGCTTCTTAGGACCAATAGTTACACTAAAGCCCTATACATTTTTATCCGGATTAGTTTTTTATATCAAATAATTGTGTTAATTGTTGTGGCCTACAACGCCTGGAGAACAAGGCTGTGGGATCATGCGTNTTTTATATCAAATAATTGTGTTAATTGTTGTGGCCTACAACGCCTGGAGAACAAGGCTGTGGGATCATGCGTATAGGACAAGTAGCATAGGTTCTAGGCGCGCAAAACTTAATTACTACATACGCAGCGTCGCGCACCTTCTTCCTATGCAACTTTTCCTACACGCATGATCGCACTCCCTTGGTCTGCAGGTGTTAATACGCCGCAACTTTCAACGCAATTATTTTGTATAAAAATACGTTTCCGTGTATAAGTGTAGGAGACTTTTGTGTTAATCTTGGTCCAAATAAACTATGCATAGCGTTTAAGCAATGAGCTTACGATCATTCTGCATAACATATATAGCAGTACGTAACAATATGAATTTCTTCACGTGTAATTCCTGCTTGGGTCTGACTGTTACGGAGTCGACTAGCCCACTACCACCATTGCCCGTGTGTCAAACAAACCCTAGGAGGCAGATAACCGTTTCGGTGAACCTGGCATGTCCCCATGCCACCTATGAGTTTCCCAAGTTCGTTGACCCTAACCAGAGGTCATCCAGCGCTACGACAAGAAGGTATGAGTTCTCTTGAGTCAGCTTGCGTATGACTTTTCATCTCCACAACTAAGAACCCGACTGGACTGCGATAACACTTTGTTAAAAAAAAATTCCTTCATTTTACGGAAGAGTGATGGAAAAAATGTATCCACGGGTGTCGGTAAACTCTCCGTACAATTACGAGCACATTTATTTTCAACAACGGACTTTTCGTTAACTTGACAAAACTTTTGATGAATTTACGGAACCTCTCCTTTATATTTCTAATCAGTTTTTTTTAAAATTCCAGTTTAAAATATAAAGAAATAATAAAATGCATTTAATTTAAATTATGTTGATGTTCTACAGTGAATAAATTTTTTTTCAAAGTTAAACATATTTTATAGTCGATTAAGATATAAACGCGAGTAAAAAAATGCAAGTTTACGCGTCGAACCACTTACCTATATTTCGTTCATGACGTCATTGGTATAACTTCAGTATTTATAATAGAGTCACATAGTTAACTGTGCAAGTTTCTACTAAAGATAATGTATTTTAAGTGTTGCTAAATCGTACAGACGCCTGATGATACAATTAACGTTTGANATGAGTGGCCCACAAGTTCCCTGTAGTTAACAACAGTTTGCATGCCGTAAATGGCCCGTTAGCTTGCTGCTTAGTTGGTCTGCCGTAAATGGCTCGTAAACATTCTGCTAATTGTTTCAAAGCATTAAGTAACTGTTAGCGTTTCGTTTATCGTCTGCTTGTGGGACGTCTGTTGAATTCTAACAACCATTTTGACAGCATTGGTCCATATTGCGATTATTAAAAAAAAAGTTAATGCCACATGTGTTTATATCACCTGATTGTCAACCGTAAACGAAATTATGATAGTCATAAATGCGAACGTTTGATACCACTGCCAACAGTTGGCCAACTGTAAACTGCTTGATGTTTCGTAATTTAGTAAAATTATATTTATAATTCTGTGAGTCATTTTAATTGTATTATTTTATAAAGATTCCTGAAAACATTTGATTTAAAAAAAATGTTCATTTATTACTTTATGTGTCTATTTTATTCTCTGTAGTGTATCGACACACTACGTGTGAAAACATGTTGTAAATTATAATCGAGAAGGTAACATGTAATAAAACCTAGTTCTATTCCTTGTTTTTGACACTTGTGGGTTTTCCCAACAACCCGGTCAAATTCTGATACCCTCGGGGCCAATATGGCCCGGGAGACACGACACCGAGCAGCCTATCTCGTCCAGTATCATACATATATTTATATATATATATAATGTTTGGAAACTAAGTTCCCAAACTCAAGACATAGCTTCTTAGGACCAATAGTTACACTAAAGCCCTATACATTTTTATCCGGATTAGATTTTTATATCAAATAATTGTGTTAATTGTTGTGGCGTACAACGCCTGGAGAACAAGGCTGTGGGATCATGCGGATAGGACAAGTAGCATAGGTTCTAGGCGCGCAAAACTTAATTACTACATACGCAGCGTCGCGCACCTTCTTCCTATGCAACTTTTCCTACACGCATGATCGCACTCCCTTGGTCTGCAGGTGTTAATACGCCGCAACTTTCAACGCAATTATTTTGTATAAAAATACGTTTCCGTGTATAAGTGTAGGAGACTTTTGTGTTAATCTTGGTCCAAATAAACGATGCATAGCGTTTAAGCAATGAGCTTACGATCATTCTGCATAACATATATAGCAGTACGTAACAATATGAATTTTTTCACGTGTAATTCCTGCTTGGGTCTGACTGTTACGGAGTCGACTAGCCCACTACCACCATTGCCCGTGTGTCAAACAAACCCTAGGAGGCAGATAACCGTTTCGGTGAACCTGGCATGTCCCCATGCCACCTATGAGTTTCCCAAGTTCGTTGACCCTAACCAGAGGTCATCCAGCGCTACGACAAGAAGGTATGAGTTCTCTTGAGTCAGCTTGCGTATGACCTTTTATCTCCACAACTAAGAACCCGCCTGGACTGCGACAACACTTTGTTAAAAAAAATTCCTTCATTTTACGGAAGAGTGATGGAAAAAATGTATCCACGGGTGTCGGTAAACTCTCCGTACAATTACGAGCACATTTATTTTCAACAACGGACTTTTCGTTAACTTGACAAAACTTTTGATGAATTTACGGAACCACACCTTTATATTTCTAATCAGTTTTTTTAAATTCCAGTTTAAAATATAAAGAAATAATAAAATGCATTTAATTTAAATTATGTTGATGTTCTACAGTGAATAAATTTTTTTTAAAAGTTAAACATATTTTATAGTCGATTAAGATATAAACGCGAGTAAAAAAAATGCAAGTTTACGCGTCGAACCACTTACCTATATTTCGTTCATGACGTCATTGGTATAACTTCAGTATTTATAATAGAGTCACATAGTTAACTGTGTAAGTTTCTACTAAAGATAATGTATTTTAAGTGTTGCTAAATCGTACAGACGCCTGATGATACAATTAACGTTTGAAAGAATAAATCTTAGTGGTGTATACACTAAAGAGCCAAAGAAACTGGTACACCTGCCTAATATCGTGTAACCCCCCACCCTTCCCTCTTCCGCAACCCACACGAGACGCAGAAGTGCAACAAGACGACGTGGCATGGACTCGGCTAATGTCTGAAGGTATGCAGGAGGAAATTCACACCATGAATCCTGCAGGGCAGTCAACAAATCCAATCTGCACCAATTTGAGAAAGGGTTGCACGTCTGTCACATTTAATGATTCTCGTCAGTCGTCGTTTGCCCCGTTCTTTCAGGATTTTTTTTCTGGCCGCAGCGATGTCGAAGATGTGATGTTTTACCGGATTCCCAATATTCACGGTACACTCATCATGAATGGTCGTACGCGAACATTCAAATGTTATCGCTACCTCGGTGATGCTATGTCCCATCTCTAGTGCGCCGACTATAACACCACGATTAAACTCACTTAAATCTTGATAACCTGCCATTGTAGCAGCAGTAACCGATATAGCTGCTGACCACATCGCGTTACTCTGATTGGTTCCATACCTCTGTTATTTGAATACGCACGCATATACCAGTTCTATTTGCTCTTCAGTGTATAACCGAATTGTTGTAGAAACGATAATTTTTTGGTTGGAATAACGAAGAAAGCTTTGTGTAGATTCGGCATTGTTCGTCCCCAAAACTTGAAGTTATACGATATAGGGAGACTTTTCGTATTTTGTATTTACGGACTTTACTCCGTTTTTCGTCATTATGTATTGTATTTCCGTATATTTTCTATATATTTCTGTAAGCATACGTAAATGTTTAACAGTGTAAGGTTTGCAATGGCCCCGGCACATGTTCCAATAGGGTCGTCCTTGCAAAACNGCATACGTAAATGTTTAACAGTGTAAGGTTTGCAATGGCCCCGGCACATGTTCCAATAGGGTCGTCCTTGCAAAACGTAGAAGGGACACCTTTCCCTCGGTGATTGTCAGGTTAGGCTTGCTACCACCATATATGGCGATCTCACAAGGTTTCACCTCTGCCACAGTGGAACCAAGTAGCGCACACCTTACAGCTATCACATACTTCGTTTCCTGACGTTCACGGCTTCCGCCTATTATGCAAATACCAGCCAGGAAACTAAATATCGTGTGCCACGATACAATACCTAGCACAGGCTTGAGCGGAAGCATCTACGAGAGCTGCTATACGAGCCTGCCTGCAAGCAGGTATGGAGCTTGCTATGAATCATCATGTCACCCAATACCTGTTGTCACACGTCGTAAGGGAAATATATTTATTACGATTTTTCTTCTACATCTGCAGTTCTCTTCGCTCACGACTTCAGCAGTATCTGTTTATGCTATGCTGTGAAAACAGGAATTTTTCGTATTAAATAAACACGAATACTTATTATAATGTTAACATAATGCTGTCGTGTCCATTTATGATGTTTCATTATTACTATTTATTTTTGTACAATGGTATTATCACCGTTTTTCAAAACAAAATAAACAAAATTACAACTATCGTTAATACCACACTCCATCAAACTATGCTTGACTTCCATCTCAAACTGTAAACAACCTATTCAGTATGCCAAATATTCCACATTACCATCGATATAAGCGGCGATGCAAGCCTGCATGNAAACTGTAAACAACCTATTCAGTATGCCAAATATTCCACATTACCATCGATATAAGCGGCGATGCAAGCCTGCATGTTGTCACAGAGCAGGAGCATTCGCAGGAAACCCAACAGCTCCATGACAGTCAATGTCATTCTACTCCCCTTCCCACAATTCCACTCATTTAAGCAAAATGAGTCTTACCAATACCTTCAAGTAACAGAATTTTGATAGCAGAGTAGAAACAAATAACGCAGTCACAATAAATAACGAATATTCAACCATCCCCTGATATGAATTGGAATACAAGATAATGAAACCCCAAAATTGTGAGAAAAGATTCAACAAACTGTTAGTTTTCCTGTCTTTTATCTTTTTTTTTTCATAAACTGTCCATATCAAAATTACAAGCATTATGAAAAATACAAACAGCCAAACAGGCTTTAAAATGTGTTCCAATTATAAAGTTTGTTGCTAAAATTGCAGGAAGTTACATTTAAAAATGGGCTCATATAGCAATACAAACTTAGCACAAATATTATTAAATTGCAAAATTACAGAGTATAAAAAGTATCTTAAAATGTTGNATATAGCAATACAAACTTAGCACAAATATTATTAAATTGCAAAATTACAGAGTATAAAAAGTATCTTAAAATGTTGTCTATACATGCCCTATAATATGCCCTCATCAAACATGGCAGGATATGCCTTCTGCCAGTTTATAATGTTCTCATAGTAAGGTCCCTATCCATTCTCTCTACCAAGACGAAATACAACCCCTTTTGTAGTCGGTAAAAACGTTGACTAGGGCGTAGAGTAACATCCAAGATGGTTTCGTTGTAGTTCAAGTCCAGTAACATTCAAATCTTGGTGACGTCGAAGGTAGCGTCGGAAGGTTGCTAGACGCCATCCATACAAGTTGGAAGAATGCTGTCATCAGCGGGGTGAAGGGTGGGGGCAGCATCAAGCCTCCACGCCGACAGTCAGCGCTCGCCTGCCAAGTCACGCACCCGCATCGGCACCAACGTTCACGACGACTTACGTCTGACGGGTCACCACCTAGGTAAGCCTCAGCTCTCTCGTCGATCTATCGCCGTGTTAGGACGTACAATTTCCTGCGCTGATATTGATGTTGGATGTACGGTGTTTCAGCACCGTCATAATGAAATCATTCATGGAAGGTAGGTAGGAAGGTAGGTAGNATTGATGTTGGATGTACGGTGTTTCAGCACCGTCATAATGAAATCATTCATGGAAGGTAGGTAGGAAGGTAGGTAGATAGGTAGGTAGGTAGGAAGGTAGGTATGAAGGTAGGTAGGTATTAAGGTAGGTAGGTAGGTAGGTAGGTAGGAAGGTAGGAAGGTAGGTAGGTTGGTAGGTAGGTAGGTAGGTAGGTAGGCAGGTAGGAAGGTAGGAGGGTAGGAAGGTAGGAGGGTAGGTGGGTAGGAAGGTAGGTAGGAGGGTAGGTAAGTAGGTAGGAAGGTAGGTAGGTAGTTAGGAAGTTAGGTAGTAGATCTTAATGTCTCGTCGACATCGAGGTCATTAGAGGGAGCAAGTTGCTATGAGAAGCAGGAAAGGAGGAGGAATCGGTTGTGACCTGTAGGAAGGAACCATCCCAGCATTCGCCTGGAGTGATTTCGGGAAACCATGAAAAACCGAAATCAGGACGGCCGGACTGGGATTTGAACGCAGGTCCTCCCGAATGTGAGTCCAAAGTTTAACCACTGCGTCACCTCGCTCGGTGAATCTTCCAAGAAAACTATTAGCGTGGCGCATGTGCTTAAGGAACTAGCCAGCCCCAAACCCGAGGAACCCGATTGAATCTACGGATACTGAAACCAAGTGGAGGAGTATGGAGCGTTACTGGAGCTTCGAGCGACAGCACGGCAGTTGGTCGACGTGGGAGAAAAAAAAGAGGCAGCTCACGACGATTGTTTGGACCATTTAGGAAGAGAGGAGCACGGAGAATTGCCAGTCAGCCTGCTCGCCGCTGCGGAATTGGCCACCGTTGCTCTCGTGGGCGGGGTAACGCCAACACTACTTCTCTTCTCGCGATGGCTTCCAACCCCATTCAACCGTGACTTACCTCGCAGTTAAAGGGTATTAAGCCCCACTATCTTGGATTTTCACTATTGTTGCTGTAAGTTCCGTTTCAGAATGTTTAACGATATTTTTCGCACGGCACGGTGTAAAGTTTTATCGAGCTATTAAAAACTTACAGCCTTTATTAATTCTTGACTAGTGATTTACAACAAGAAATAAGTGATTTATCTCGTTGGCTTTACCGAAATGGTCCTGGCAACAGTAGTCTAGCAATACATGTTTTAGAACATGTGCAAAGCAATGCCCTGCGCCTTATCGATGCTCTGAATAAAATACAAAATCTGTGATGTAAGTTACAGTGAAAATTCTAGAAATCCAAGATGGTGGGCGTTGATGCCCCTTAAATGTCACCGGCCGCGACAGCTCGTGCCGACCAGACATCTCTTTTTACGTGCGCACAGCAAAACCTCGAATCTCAGAGGCAAACTATAGGCGATGGATAAAGCCAGGCGACCAACGCGATATTATGCGAGACCAACATAATAGTATATAATTCCGTAAGTTGAAACTTTATGTTTTCTCTTGTTATTGGTTGCTGAGACCACGTAACGCCACTTAATCATGAGATAGGGCAGCTCAAGTTCCTTTTATTATGCTAGAGGACGTCTGTGATTGACTTGCAAACAACCACTATGTTTAAAGAAAATACCACACAATCTTCCCACAATACGAGATGTATTGGAATTATTAAAATTTTGATGTATTTTAAGTGACTGAGAGGATTATAAGATAAACATCGCCTCGAACACTGGATGTAAAGTAGGACGTGTTGATTAGTGGTGTGTTATTAGCATTAGGACCGGAAATTCATAAACTGAAGGAACCTAATTCTACAATACGAAACGTCGAAATTACACAAGGAGCGTCTGGAAAGTAAACAACGAGTATTACAATACTTCTGAACGGGCCGGTGGTAGGCCTACCCGTGTAAGAAAAGCTCTAAGCGTCTGCATTGTGACACAGTTTTCATTCCTCGTAAATATTCGTCCAAATTCGAACACTGAAGCATCGCCCGGCACACTTGATTTTCAACAGTAAATTATAGGTTTATGCTACAGCCTCGGTTGACCACCACAATTCATCGTTTTTATTCCAGCCCCCGTTATTCATCCAAATGTTCAAGGTTTGGGTAAGTTGACGTAATTTCATTATTGTCGTAATTCCAGGGCCAGTTTGTATTTAAGAAAACGCGAAGAACGTAAATAAATCATTTATGTCTCTGTGGTAAAGTGTTTTCCTCTGGTACGGCAAAGCTCCAAATAGAGTAAATGAGTTTACACAAACGAAAAATTAAGCAGTAAGCAGTAAAATTTGGCAGTGAGCAGTAACCTAATAAAAATTAATCACCCAATGAAACACATAATATTTTAAGTGCGTTGTTAGAAACAAAAATGAAAATTGTTATTTATTTATATACGTTTTGTTTTTGCAATAGATTTTAACAACCAACAAATATAAATTAATCGCTGTTGTATATAGTAAAACTTTTGAAAGGTTACTGTTAACTGCCAAATCCTTCTGCTTGCTACTTAAGTTTTCAGTTTTGTAAACCCCTTAGGCCTCCTCTCACCCATATCGTTTTCCTAACCAGAAGGTTGGGATAAATGTACATTTTCATAGCGCAATAACGCAACCTCCAGAATAATAATCTCCACACTATAATTAACGTCCCCGAGAACGCGCAGATGAGTTCTTTAAATTGCATCTAGTTACATATTTACGAAGTCCTAACATCACTGGCCCATTCATTTGCGGTGCCAACACTTAAGTCACCACACAGAAGAGTAATTTATTCACACAGTACAGAAGATATTGACAGTATAGACTGTTCACTGTTAAATGAGCACTTTTCAAATCAACCTTTGAATTCTGTCACCACCCCTACCTGCGTATAAACTTGCTTCAAAACGTAATTCCCACCCCATGTTGTTGTAATATTGGGCTCAATGCAAGACTATTCAACACGCAAGATATACATGCAGACAGAGATACGGTAGGTACACAGGTGTTTTGAAAAGAAGACGCGGTGTAAGAATCGCCAAATCAGTGTTGGCACAGTGGAGCCCTAGAACTGTTCGGTCGTGTAAACAGCATGCAACGCAAAGTACTGTACATACAATATCTGTATCGTCACTTCGGGTTGTTTACCAAGTAAGTCTGAAGGTAGATTTGGCGGTGCTCAGTGCTGTCAACATGGGGCCAAAGAAAGGAGAACATTCATCCTCTGTTCGAGAAAACGTTGTGTTACTGCACTTACAAAGCAGAAGGTACATATGGATACCTGGAATACTTTATATCAGCTTCTCAACTATACGATGCATAATAAACAAATATGAGGAAAAAGGATCTACACGAAAGAAACCCAGGCCAGGCGGCCCACGGACACTCGCACATCGAGAGAGACGCCGTATTATACTTTTAGTCCAAAATTAGTCTACAATAAGTGCTGCCTCGTTAATTGCGGACGTCGCAACAACATCTAGAAATACAGTAAGTGCACAGACAGTGCGGAATGTCTTCAAAAGTGCGGATATTCATAGCAGATCCCCCCGAAAGAAGCCATATATTTGGGAGGTGAACCGGAAGAAACGCCTTGCGTTTGCCATGGAATATTGTGGAAACCCACTGGAATTCTGGGACACAGTTATATTCTCATACGAGTCCAATTTCAACGTGTTTAGTTCTAACGGACGAAATAAAGTGTGGCAAAAACTGAGCACCGAATTACACCAACAACACACACTACCAACGGTAAATCATGGCGGTGGACATGTTATGGTTTTGTGGTGCATGCCATCCTCGGATGTTAGAAATCTGGCAGTTATTGAAGGAAATATGAATCAGTACAAATACGTTGGTGTGTTGTGGAATAATTTATCTAACAGTGTACGCAAGCTCGGCATCAACGAAGTCTTCCGTTTCCAACAGGATAACTACTTCAAACACACTGCTGTAAAAACTGACGCGTGGCTAATATATAACGCCCCCAGACGACTTCTTACTCCACTACAGAGACCGGATTTGAATCGTATTGAGCATTTGTGTGATCATCTTCCTTTATGCAAATATTATGGGGTAAACATTGGGTATGCCAATACTTTTTAGAGCAAGTGTATGTTAACGGTCGCCCTGACTAGCATGCGCCCAGTAAATTTGGTAACGACGAAGGGAAAGTAGTTCCATGTTTTGACATTGAATTAAAAGTGCTAGATAAACGTTTGTAATTACGGAAATTGTTTATTTTACTTGTTGGGTTTTTTATACACGTAATTGTAAGCATCAGAATATTTGTTTAATATTTACTTTTCTGATAATTCTAAAGTTTCACTTTTCCGATGCACGAATAAAGTGGTCAGACTAAAGTGAACAGACTTTCGTTTTTCCGTTTCCGGGCGGCCGAAGTCATGACAGTTCAGGTTGAGCTCATTGTCATGAGAGTTTGTCCGAGAATAGAGTTGACAGTCGCGTGATTTGCGGACTACGTTCTTCAGAAGTTACATCACTGTTCGCCGCCTTGTGTGACGAAACAAGAAACCAGCACATCATAGCCTTTAATTGACTGACAACCATTATGGCGACCAGGCGAGGAGCACACCTAGTCTTGCACTTTACACGTTTCGAAGTGTCCAAATGCTTCACATAATGTCATAGTAGCTTGATTGGAAATAATGAGCGACCTTAGTCCCATTTCACACGTAGGCATATCGCTGTATTCCTGAACGTCGCCGGTAACAGTGCTGATGTAGTATTTCAATACCAATAATTTCGCCTTTCGTTATCTTAGTCTAATAGGTATTGCGTCCTTACCCAAAATAATGCGAGTCTATCAAAATGAATAATTCCACTTATTAACACTTACAGAAAAGGATAAGAAAAATACAAAAACCTTTTAACACAGAAACCTTTCTTATGTTGAGATCAAACCCATGCGTTCGTAAATAACCAGCTCAGTTATAGGTATGTGTTCTAAAGAACAAAGCATCCTAGGGATGGATGAAAATCTGTAAGCATCTTCGGTCTAAAGAATATTATTTGGGAGGTATTTTTAAAAAATTTCAAAAATATGTAATATTACACAATATAATTACCAGATTAGTTGGTTATATGAGTCAGAAGGCGATAAACGAAAAAATAATTAACCTCTACAAACACGTGAAGTTCACATTAGCATCTACGACTTCGAGATGCAAACGTAAAGTTGAGTCATCAAAAAAAAAGTGATAACAGTTTCATTAATTGGAAAAGCAACCCCAGCAAGATGTAAGGTAGATAGGTATTATCATAAAACTTACATCGTCAAACATGCAGGTTGTTCGTAAATTAAACGCCCAAACTACGGGAGGTGATTCCTTATGAAAAATAAATTTGAACATAGGTAGGTAGGCTTAAGGTGGTTATCGTTATTATATATACGAGCCACACAAATAGAGTAGTCCGTCAGATCCTATGGAAACTGCTCCAGTAGAAGACATTTACTCTCAAGCACTACCCGGAGTCGAGGAAGCCAACCCGGAACACAAGTGCCCGATGTGTATAGACCTCGATGAAGTTTTGGATGACATTGTAGAAAGTATTTTAAAAAATAAAAATTCTTCGTGTACATGTGAACTTAATTTTTTATAACAAAAGGTGGTATGAAATATATTCCAATATTCAAGTATTGTTTTGCAAAACTATTTTACCATCATGAATATTTTACTCTCGACTGACTCCTGCAGACCGACTCCTGCCGACTGATATTTTTTTTAAATTTTGCATGGGTAATAAATCTTATGTGTTCAAACAAGCGTATTGTAAACTTTTTTATAAATTTATTGTTTATGTATTTGCGTAATATGAGAATTTGTATTTTCGTGGCATCACGAGGGTCTGATAAAGCGCACGTATGTTAGCAAGCATCAGAACTCATTCTGGGTATGATGGAGGTGTACGAGGTTCGTCACAAAAATAAACACCGATAATGGGTGATTTAGCTCTCAGTTATGAACTTTGGAAAATTTTTCGTTAGTTTGTCTATGTGATACACTCATATACCTAAACTATTGCCAACGTGTGTATGTAAGTCTGCAGGTTCGTAATTATCTGGGGAATATTTTATAACCGGTATTTACCTCTGATATTATGACGCATACTCTATAATTAAAAAGAGTAATATATTAGAGAACTAGTCTTTATTTGGTCTGTAAACATAGACGTTTCCTCTGAATGTTCTAGATTAATACAACTTAAAATACAAGGGCTATTTTAACCTCGGAAAATCACCTCGATTTGGAAATGTATATATATGTAGCACTGATCGGGACATGAAGTTTATTATCTTATGTTAGTTACTGAGCAATTTGTTTTCCTATATCTGTAACGGTGGCCTGTTTTCCTTTACCTTAACTGGGTTTTATGCGAGTGTTTATATATATATATTTATATTTATATATTTATATATACACACACACTAGCTGTACCCTCGGCTCCGCTCGCATGGATTACAGAATTTTTGTTCAGGTTTTTTTAAAAATAAATAATCGAAATAAATTTCGCAGCGGACTCGCAATAAATACACGTACATGCTCGAACGTGATTAGTTTGTTACTAACAACGCGATCCGAATGAGTGCCGGCCGAGCGCACACGACTGGTGTTACACTCCCCCTACCCACATTCCCTTTTGGCACACACCCCTCGTCGCCCACGGCTTCGCTCGCGTCGTTATAGTAACAAACTTATAGTGAGAAATAACGGTATTGGTTTGTAGACAGACACTGATCATAATCACAGAACAGAGCACTAACGATGTAATGTTTTGGTGCTAGGATCGCTCTTTTACATAGCCACTGCTCGTCATTTACATTTCTTTGTAGAGCCGTCGAAATTTTCCGCTGAGGTACCTAGAACACCATTACTGGTTTTACCGGCTTCTTTAGCTCCAGCACCTCCATCTCCAACAGGTCCGAGTCTTTGCCTGAACCACTAAGTCGTCATCAGTGTCACTTATATAATAAGCTTTCGGGTAAGATGTACGACGCCATGAAAGCTTTCATTGTGCCAAGAATCTTTGTCTTTTGTCAAATTTCTGTAACAGGTGCGGTAAGGAGTTTAGTAGTAGCGACCATTCCCTTAGACATGCGAAGACCTGTAAAGTTGACGTGCATTTCTCATCAGTACCTCGCTACCAGGTCTGCTGCATGCAGGTCTCTTGTGGCTTCGGTACATGCCCTCAAAAGTGTAGTAACCTACATAACCTGCCCTGCACAGTGTGTCTGTGTAATAAATGTCACGATATTTTCGCACAAGAAAAACACAAGAGTGAATAGCGAGATTCATTAAAGAATGTTACCTACAACAAAGTTGAATAGTTGAATATATTGAGATTGATATATATCAAAGAATATTGTAATATTTTTTCGAGGTCATGAACGACTTAATTTAATTAATTAAATAAAAAATCCCTGTGAATGAAATTATGTTTTATTTTATGTTTACGTAATTTGGCAGAATATAATTGAAATTTAAAAGGGCACAGAAATAAAACAAATTTAATAAAAAAAGTATTGAATAAAGTACCATTGTACTATATGTGGTATTATATCATTAATAAAAGTACTTTTTAAAATCGAATAACTTAAAATTTTTTATTAAAAATATAGACTTAATAAATGATGCAGGTATTCAAAGTCTCGTGTCATGCATGTAGGCATACTGTTAATTGGAAAACAATTTTTTTAATAGGATGAAAAGTACTGATTTTCCTATGCCTATAAGAAATATGAGTGTTGACAGCTCACCTGGTGGTGGAATCGAGAGTGTGGGTGGATGCTGATAGACCGCCTAGCAACGAGATCAAGGAATGAACGCCATCTATGTGCTAAAATAGAATCCAGCATGGAGGGTGCTGACAGCGCAACCTTTACTTTAAAACATAAACAAATATGGCTGTCGCCTGGTGGCTAAATCGACAACTCGCCTGGTCTCGATATCGATTATTAATACACTAGCGCCACCTAGGTGATGTAAAGGTAAACATATGAATTCCAATATGGCGTCCTCTAGCATTGTATAAACAAATGGCAAACGAAAAACTAAGATGGCTGCATACGATAGAATGAGTGTTGGTGAGGAGGTGGAGGCCTGCCGACTTATTAGCGAAAGCAAGTAATTGACCGTTTAAATAACCATATAAAAAAATCTGGTTAGTGTGCTTGTGCAGATACCTCTGGAAGTGTATTTTTTTTAAATATTTTTTTTGTTATAATTTTTTAAATACATTTCTAAAATGTTTTCTGATTTTTTAGACATTTCTTTAATTTTTTTATTTTTTTATTATTTTTTGGCTTCAATATTGTTTACGGTAAAGGTTGAAGGTCAAAGTCATAAACACTTAAAATGGCTGATGAGATGGGCACTGGTCGACCTGGCGAGTGGCGGTCATGTCGGGAGCTTAATCGATCCACCTGTTATCGAAACCCGGACCTCCTACATGTACATTTTAAAATAATTTTTAATTTTTTTTATTGTTTTAAATATTTAATAAATTTTTGCGGATTTTATAATTTTTCTGCTATTTTGTGGGATTTGTTTTTAGTTTCAAGGTCATTCAAGTTCACGGGTACAGGGTCTAAGTCAAGATAATGGGTCAACATTAAGATAAAGGGTTAAAAATTAGGGTCATGGGTTAAATTCAAGGTCATGGGTCAAGGTTAAAATCAGCCAGATCCAAGGCCGTGGTTGGGTGACGTCACAACATGTTGGCCGGCCTGCGCCTGGCTCCTATCTCCTATCCCCTTGCGACGGACTTATCTAAATTACACTGCTGAAGACTGTGCTCGATAAAGCCTGAGCTACAATATATAGAATTTTTTTTGTCCTTAAAATCAATACCCGTACTGATGTAGAATCACTGTTGCGCTATTGTTAAGCAGGATACCNGGTAAAGGGTTAAAAATTAGGGTCATGGGTTAAATTCAAGGTCATGGGTCAAGGTTAAACTCAGCCAGATCCAAGGCCGTGGTTGGGTGACGTCACAACATGTTGGCCGGTCTGCGCCTGGCTCCTATCTCCTATCCCCTTGCGACGGACTTATCTAAATTACACTGCTGAAGACTGTGCTCGATAAAGCCTGAGCTACAATATATAGAATTTTTTTTGTCCTTAAAATCAATACCCGTACTGATGTAGAATCACTGTTGCGCTATTGTTAAGCAGGATACCACAACCCTGAAACGACAATTTTACTATATAGAGCACAAATATAATTTTTGTTATAACCATGCAAAAACACACGAATTATTGTCAAGTTTGTCATGCATTAAAACACATTTTATTGGTGCAAAATAAACTCGGAAACCCAGTTGCTAAATGAACGTCTTTTAACACATCTAGCATGTCAGGTATGGTATGGAGTGGTCCAATAAGAAAGCAAATAGTGGTATTACAGAGGTTAAAAGAAAAGATATATCAAAAAAAGTTTTAATAAATGCTACATAAAATATTATAAACTTTTGGAATCAACTTCGTTATTAATCGAATTTGGGTAATACAACATCAAAACGCTACTAGACATTGCAATATTTTAGTCAACCATTTAGTTAGTATGTAACACATTCTGTACAGGCCTTGGTACCTTTAAAAAAATCGCTGACTGTATTCACGCGAAGACGCGGATAAGTAGTATTTAGTTATAAAAAATTGTCTGCATGAATTCAATTCCCAATAAGTATGTTTTGCAAAATTAATCTCTTCACGAAGTATTTGTAGCTAAAACACTTAATGTGCCATTTATTTCTCCAAGTGCTAAAGAAAACTGCCTTTTTTTTTTTTTTTTTTTTTTTTTTTNTTACAATCCAAACGGGGCCCAGGTTATTTGTTTGAACCAATCGTGTTTCAGTAATTTATATAAAATATCTGTGCATATATAAATTAAATGCTTGGTAAAGTAAACTTAACATAATAGTAATTTGAATCGTTTTATTGTTGAGGCATTAAATCTGTATCACAGCACAAATGATAATGCATTCCTTCAGTATAAAAGTAACAGAAATAATTTTATGATTTTAATAATTATTTCAAAATAAGTAACTAACGATATAACTAATTAACCTACATTTTAATACATATTTATGAAGTAACTTTTATAAGGCACTTAAAGAATATTGATANTGATATAACTAATTAACCTACATTTTAATACATATTTATGAAGTAACTTTTATAAGGCACTTAAAGAATATTGATATTATGGTTATGTGTAATAGAAGATAACTAAGCGGAACGAGCTTTCCAAAAGATTTGATAGTATTCCGTCGAGAATTTCCTGAGATGTAAAGTTAACCTGTAACAAACATTTATTTGACGGGAATAAATAAAACTTTGATTTAAAACCGTTGGTGTTAATGAGTTCGTGTTTTATACCATACTTATCTTACCGAAAATCTAATTAAAGTTTATTCTTGGTGTGCTGAGGTAAGAAACAGATTTTTAAAAATTTGGTTCAAACCACGTAGTAGACTACGGTTTTCATGCAAAATATGATGGGAATTCCTTTAAACGATACTGAGATGTGACGTTTCTTTTAAGCTTCACTCTAAATAAGACAACATTTTATATACAATATACAGAAACTGTCTGTCAGTTCTCAAGTTTTATTAAAATTGATTTATGTATTCAATGAATACAACACGAGACACTAATCGTAACGAGGTAGTTTATTAATTCGGAGTTACTTGCAACATTCTGCCTTTATTAGTACTAGGACTATATTAAATCGTTTTTATTAATTTCAGTACTATCGTAATATGATATCTACTTCAGTACTATCTAAAAAAATTGCTGACAAATCTGCGAATAGATCAATTTCGTGGTCATATATATACGCCAAGATACGAGTATCGTTTAAATAATTATTCTGTAGATATGGCATTCTATCATAAATTATTTATGTGAACAACATTTAAAAAATAATAATCTGACATAATTACATATTACATGTATAAGGTAGTATACAAAACCACTACATGTATGCCAAATTCAGCCTAAATAGATTGAATATTTCTAAAAATACGATGTAAGATCTTTGTTCTCTATTTCAGATAGCTATTTCTCTCTATCTTTCTCACTCTCTTTCTCTCTCGCAAATTGCCGGATAAAAGAAACTTGAGTGTTAGTAAATTTAATGCTGACGGCAGTTACTGCAAGAAGTCCAAGTTTGGTTTATATTAATCAATTGGTTCTGTACAGAGGTCGTGTACTTTTTATTGCCTCACTCGCAAACACGATCTCCCCGTTCGTTAACTTATTATATTATGAGGAGAATCATTAAACTATATCAATCGAAACATAAACAAATTAACAACTTCCTACGTCCGGAGTTTAAACTTCTGGGTCTGGCAAACCGAAAGTAGGAGAAAATATATTTATGACTTTTTCCGAAAGGAACTTTGTGTTGTATGGCAGACTGAAATCATCTTTTGTCTCGTGGCTAAGCTCAACTCCTCCCCCGTCCCCTCTCCATTACCAGTGACCAAGACCACTCGGAAAATAAAATGGATTTGTAATCGTATTAGTTTGTGGCGAATAGAAATTAAACAATCCTTTTGCTCGTGACTATAAACCTCCCCCTCCCCCCTCCTTGAACCCCTTACTGAAGAAAGCGTGAAGCCATATGTTACTTATTTTAATCTCTTTGAGTGCAGGACTTCTAAAAATACTGAAATTAGTTTTAAATAATATTTACATGCGGATTTTAGAATCAAAATTCACGCCGATGTCTTACCGGATATCAGAAATATGGAGGATTCCATGAAAACGAATTTTACTTATTTTCAAACCCTTAACGACCAAATTACGATAAATTCTTTCGCAGTGGACGTTTAAACCGTAACTTACACTGGAGAGCCAAAAAAAACTGGTATAGGCGTGCGTATGCGAATAACAGAGGTATGGAAAAAATCAGAGTAACGCGATACGGTCGGCAGCGCTTATATAACACAACAAGCGTCTGGAAAAGTTGCTAGATCGGTTACTGCTGCTACAATGGCAGGTTATCAAGATTTAAGTGAGTTTGAACGTGGTGTTATAGTCGGCCGACGAAATATGGGACATAGCATCTCCGAGGTAGCGATAAAATTTGGATTTTCGCGTACGACCATTTCACGAGGGTACCGTGAATATCGGGAAACCGGTAAAACATCACATCTTCAAGATCGCTGCTGCCGGAAAAATATCGGGAACGAACGGGACAAACGACGACTGACGAGAATCATTAAACGTGACAGACGTGCAACCCTTTCTCAAATTGGCGCGGATTTGAATGCCTCCTGCATACCTTCAGACATTAGTTGAGTCCATGCCACGTCATCTTGCGGCACTTCTGCGTGCTCGNCACGTCATCTTGCGGCACTTCTGCGTGCTCGTGGGGCCCTACACGATGTTAGACGAGTGTACCAGTTTTTTTGGCTCTTCAGTGTATAACATATTTTGTTTCTTAATCCTGTGGCATGGGCTGTGTGTTAATTAGTCAGAAAGTAAGACACTTATTTTGTATCGAGATATTTATGAATGTTTACTTATTTACACGCAAAAGCACTGAAGGGTTCATGTAAACTATAGTGATTTTCTCAGAAACAGTTAAGAGTTTCTATGAATACAAGATAATTTCATATCGTTTAATTAAATCGTTTACGAAGCGCCTTTTACTGCAGTAAATGCTTTGAAAAATTATAATTTTTCTTAAATTATAATTTCCAAAAAATTTACTTTTTTTGACTGTACACAATTATTCCCAGGAAGTTAAAATATTAGTTTTAAAGGGTCCTACATGCCTGCGTCGTTTTTTTCCTTTTATAGCCGAGAAGAGTAGGATCTATAAAGGTTACATTGGCACGCCCCACAAGAGCACCATCACCACTACGCGATGGGCTCTGAACTTCTTCGCAGTGTTCTCATAGTGCTGTGTGTACCTATGGGTTCGAAGTTGTTACCCTATTATTTCATTGATTAAACGTCTGTAGAATAATTCAATGCAGGCTCCTAAGCGTAGTTTTACTCGTGTCCGGCTGGTATGTTTTAAGATACAACATCTGATAAAACAATTCTAAACTATACCGGCGGGCACTAAAAAAAAATATTTACAGCATGAATGGTAACTTTAAAGTGCCATTGCGTCCTCGTCTAGGGAATGATATATTTTCGTTGGTAAACACACAGGGGGCACGTTTAACAGTTTCGCAAAAAAAAAAAACCAATTTTAAACATTTTGCAATGCAGTTGAAGCGCCAGGAAGGCGGGAGCCGTAACGGAAATTGATAGCAGGTGGGAGATAACCTAAGGATATTACGAAGAAAATACTTAAATATAACTGACATTAAAAGTTAGGTCTTGACCCACCCGTACAAATGTGGACCTCTAGCATTTAACCAATAAATAAGATAGCTTTACAATATTATACAAGGGCAACCATCATACAAATAAATTCCACTCTAATAGAAATTTTTTTGAAAATAATGAATGGAAATAATACGGGAATAAAACGGANTAGAAATTTTTTTGAAAATAATGAATGGAAATAATACGGGAATAAAACGGAATTCTTATAGCGGCCATAACGTCTAAACAAAATCTAAAACATACTTAGTGGTCTACCTAACTATACCATCCCACCCACACATTTATTATAACGCTAATAGTGGTGGGGCCTTTAAATGATTGACGCTTTTGTCNCAACTATACCATCCCACCCACACATTTATTATAACGCTAATAGTGGTGGGGCCTTTAAATGATTGACGCTTTTGTCAGTCTTTAGTACCTAGCAGCTGAACAGTCCAAATTAAAAAATCACTTTATCCATACGTACAGCGTCAAAATTGTAATTTCTCACTATGGACACCGGAATTTCCGTACATATACGAACTGAGTGGAGTATAGAGCATATCAATCCATTTACTCCTTACACCGAGCAGCGAGGAACAATTAGTTCTTTCTTCGGGTAGGCCGTATGCTGGTCTAATTTCATTAACATTTGGACTCTGAATACTCGCGCACAGGTAATGCCTGTTGTAAAGACATAAATATTTCAGAGCGTACGAATCTTTAATGACAATACCATTTGTGTCACAGGCACTCCAGGACCGATTTACTAGTCAATATATAAACTTAGTAAGCTTGGGCGTTTGAAAAATTCGCCGTAAAAACAGATCGTGTACTGTTCTAAAAAAAAAATCAACCGAATAAAAAATGACTGCTCAAAATTGGACCGAATTGTATGCCTTTTTTGCGCGGACCATAGAGCCCAATCTCGAAGAGAAGTCTTGCAGCGTTACTTCCGTAACGAGATGTTAGTTACTTGCTGGTCGCCCGCCACCCCCTACCCCATCCCCCTACAAAATGTCACCGTCTCGGAGCCCTAGAAGCTAATTGGAGCTCCGTCGAACGATTGGTATTAGCATACTTCAATGGAGCAGGAAAAAGTATTTAGGGACGAAAAAAAAGCACGCGGAGCGAGAACTCATTACTTAAAAAAAAGAGATGGAAGAAAATATCGAAAGTTTCTTTGAAGGGACACGGCGCCAGGCTTCTCGTACCGCGAGATCTTAAAATGAAAGGAGTTTTAAAAGATGCCAAAGAAGGGTCTATTGTTGCATGTAACGAGATAAGATTCTCGTAATCTCAGTTCTACCTTGTAATAGTATCAAGGTTAGGCTATAGTGCACTTATACTTTGTGCCAGACTAGACAAGTTGAAATTAATATTTTTAATTAAGAATTTAGGCTGAATATAGGAGTTACTTATTTGTTTCCAAGTGCGACAGGCAAAAATAATGTTGAATTTTCACGCGTATATTGCAAATTCATTAAGAGTTTCAAANTTTGTTTCCAAGTGCGACAGGCAAAAATAATGTTGAATTTTCACGCGTATATTGCAAATTCATTAAGAGTTTCAAAGATATTAGCATCATATAAAAAGGAGACATTGTGTTCGTCACGCCAAGTATTATTGACCCTTGTCACATTGTGTCGCCTTAGCTGAAGGACTTACGCTGATATGAGTTAAATTAATTTTAATATGCCGTTTAGTGTAATGTTATCTTGCATAGCGTGGTAGAACTTACTAGGAAGAAAGTAAAATTTTTCTCACATTAAATGACTAGTTGAATGTGTTTTGTCCATCTCTTTCGATCGGGGAAAAAACAGATTAGGTGACGGCAATTTTTTTCAGAACTGTTATATTCAAACANCGGCAATTTTTTTCAGAACTGTTATATTCAAACATGACGGATTTGAAAAACTTTTCAAAGCATGCAATTAAAAACATGTAAATAAAGCTACCTATTTCAGAGGAAATTAAAAAACAGATCTCTCAAAACTGTGTGTTGCCAAACCCATCCCTTAACTTCATACGTGGTTATGCTTTATTGCTAGTTGATAAGAAAAATTACCACTGTGCTGCAGAACGTGATGTTCTTTACAATTTGAATGGGGCACAGATTTTTTGTAAATTAAGACATTCTAGAAGTGAGTTGCGTATATTCTCGAATGCATGACCATCTGTTCTGTTGGTATCTGTATTTCCATTTACAACCATCCTATTGGTTCAAACAACACTGAACACGCGTATCACATTGTACAACAACGTTCATTACTGGCCGGTTCTTTACAATTACAATGCTTAGTTGAAATGACCCAATCAAATATTCTTTTCTACGCAGAATAATAAACAATACATCCTGTTCATTTGAATAATTTACATTTTGAGCGTTGCTGACGGAATATTGCGTTGCAGAGATCCTTACTGAGTGTGCTTTGCGAAATGATATTTCATCGCCCGTGTCTTCAAATAATGCAAATTTCGTAATGTTATGACAAACTCCATACAACTCTGTTAAACTTAGGTGACCTAACATTACGTCGGCAGCACTCTAATTGTCNTAATGTTATGACAAACTCCATACAACTCTGTTAAACTTAGGTGACGTAACATTACGTCGGCAGCACTCTAATTGTCAAATCGGAAGAATCACAGGATTAATACATGAATAAGTGCGTGTACCGTGGTTAGCGTCAGATATTTAACAGTTCTTAACATAATATTCTTCCAGTCATGGTGACACACTATCAGAATTGAAAATGTATACAACATATGAAGTTTTTTAAAATAGATATGTATTTACTTTTCATTTTCTCTCATTTGAAACACTGTCGTTGAAATTATTTTATTATTTGGGGATTTGTGTATTNTAATGTTATGACAAACTCCATACAACTCTGTTAAACTTAGGTGACCTAACATTACGTCGGCAGCACTCTAATTGTCTAATCGGAAGAATCACAGGATTAATACATGAATAAGGGCGTGTACCGTGGTTAGCGTCAGATATTTAACAGTTCTTAACATAATATTCTTCCAGTCATGGTGACACACTATGAGAATTGAAAATGTATACAACATATGAAGTTTTTTAAAATAGATCTGTATTTACTTTTCATTTTCTCTCATTTGAAACACTGTCGTTGAAATTATTTTATTATTTGGGGATTTGTGTATTNCTGTATTTACTTTTCATTTTCTCTCATTTGAAACACTGTCGTTGAAATTATTTTATTATTTGGGGATTTGTGTATTATTTCAAACTATTTAGAGTATTAAACAAACGTTTTACTGTAAGCATGTAAGCATTTTTTAATTTAATAGGACTAGAGAAGACTTTAAATCATTGAAGAGAATTTCTGGTTTGTTATACAAAAACATTATAATGATACGTTCTTACTCAATAAAAACAAAATAAGTCGTAAATTTGTTTATTATGACTGTGATATAACTCTTAGTAGTACAATAAAACCGTAATTGATTTGTGGTCCTCTTACCTATGCTTAAAGTAACAATAAACTGCGACTTGCAAGGAATGATTCATGTGAACAGCGATGACCAATCTCATCGCGTTAAAACGATCAGTATGACCGAGTCATATCCCATCCCAAAATAAGTAGTATAAGTTATAGAAAATTAAATTCCCTCTTTACTGTANTCAGTATGACCGAGTCATATCCCATCCCAAAATAAGTAGTATAAGTTATAGAAAATTAAATTCCCTCTTTACTGTAGCAATAAAATATGTTGCCTGGAATGTAGAACATGCTTTTGTTGGTTGGCATGTATTTTATTTAAATGTTGTTTCTTACAAAACAGAGTATTCAAACTGGTTATTTTTGGCAGCTACCTAAAACATTATAAAAAATTATGTACAGTTCTATATATAATGCTTTGCTGAAGATGAGTCACGTAAGTATATCGTTCTGCATGTTGGGACGTTGTCGCTCGCTGTAGTGTCTTCGTTGTATACTCCCGTTTCCCCCACGGTTGCATTCCGCCTCCGCTCCACCGTAGGATCTTTTTCCACGCNTTGTATACTCCCGTTTCCCCCACGGTTGCATTCCGCCTCCGCTCCACCGTAGGATCTTTTTCCACGAATGGAATGATTTTGGGAAACCAAGAAAAACAGAAATCAAGATGGCCATTCCAGGGATCAAACCAGTACCCCCTGGAACGCGAACCCTGTGATTTAGAACTGCGCCGCCTTGCTGGGCGTTTGAAAAAAATACTAATTTCCTTCATTTCCTTAGGAAATATTTTACCTACCTGAAACAACATATATTGATGTTCATCTTTTGTATAAAACAGAGATATGTTCCTAACTCGTAATGCACCCTAGGTTATGTGGGTAACATCTACCTGGGGACAGCTTTCCCCGACCTGGCCATCTTGATTTAGGTTGTTATTGGTTACCTGAAATCACTCGAGATTAACGCTGGGATGGTTCCATCCCCGTGCCTGCTTCTCTGAGCAACTTACTCCTTCTCCACAGATCTAGCTGACGACANAACGCTGGGATGGTTCCATCCCCGTGCCTGCTTCTCTGAGCAACTTACTCCTTCTCCACAGATCTAGCTGACGACATGTAAAGCCTTACCTACCTATCTTACTTTCTAATGAGTATTCGCGTATTTACGACGGATCTGCGTTGCTGAGGCCGCAATTCGTGATGCGTGTGTGGTGCGCAATTGCGACGTGCCTTCGTGCAGTGCAGAGCACGCCATAGTCATCAGGGTACGAAGCAGTATTTTCATTACCGTCATAAAACAGTACATTTCTGGCACGAACTACGCATCAAAACCTCGCGGGATTTCACAACCGCTCAACAATGANCCGTCATAAAACAGTACATTTCTGGCACGAACTACGCATCAAAACCTCGCGGGATTTCACAACCGCTCAACAATGAAGCTTGTAGAGAAAGTAAAGGGCGTTCGTCTTGAACGGCGCACTGTAATTTTGCAAAAAAAAATTACAAAGGAAAAAAAAGTTACTGCAAACATGATTGCTTCATTTTCCATGACGTTGAGGAATGATTTTCTTATTTTTATACANCCGTCATAAAACAGTACATTTCTGGCACGAACTACGCATCAAAACCTCGCGGGATTTCACAACCGCTCAACAATGAGGCTTGAAGAGAAAGTAAAGGGGGTTCGTCTTGAACGGCGCATTATAATTTTGCAAAAAAAAATTACAAGGGAAAAAAAAGTTACTGCAAACATGATTGCTTCATTTTCCATGACGTTAAGGAATGATTTTCTTATTTTTATACANGGGAAAAAAAAGTTACTGCAAACATGATTGCTTCATTTTCCATGACGTTAAGGAATGATTTTCTTATTTTTATACAATTTTGCTAAGAATATAAAGTAGAAGTTATCTAATTTCTTCATGGTTCATAATCGCTGTAATCTGACCTATTATTAATACTTACTTTCCTTGCCGGACGGAGTTGGTATGCCAATTGTCATTCAGAATATTACATCAAATCAATAAACATTAAACAAAGTTAATTTCACACTACGATCACATCATTCTTCAACAAATATTATATTCAGATTACCTACTATAGTTGTAAAAATTGCGTCGAATAAACATTGGTTTTCTTCGGTTGTTAGTCCGAGTGGCGGGAAATGTATGTGCAGACCTGTAATACCAGTATGTCATTTACGAGGTGAGTTAGAGACTGACACCGACCACGGTGAACCGGCATCGACTCCCGGTGGGGCCAAACCCGGCTTTTAGAATAAGCGCAACGTGGCTGACGCACTTTGCGGCGGTCGGTGGGTTTTATCGATGTACACTTGTTCTTCCCATCACTGCAACCTGTCACTGCTACGCTTAGACCTTGCTTCACCACCATCGCAGCTTAAGGGTTTTCAATTGTCTACACGTGTTTTCTATGCTTTGAAGATACTTCACAATTTTGGCGAATTATTATAATTAAACAAAAATGCCAATAAAACTATAATTAACCTATCAACAGCATTCTAAGTGTAATTTGGAGCATTTCAACAGTGGATATAGTGGCCGTGGAAGTGTAGTTACTTACCTCCCACCTAAGCAAACCTTGTTCGATTCCCGGCGGGGTCACTCCTGGATTCTTTCATGTGGGAATCATGTCAGACGATACCGCTGGTCGGCAGGTTTTTTCGGAAAACTCCCTTTTTCCCCACCCTTGCATTCCGGCGCTGCCCCATAATCACCTTGCTTCGCCCTCATCAGCTGTCAAGACCTTGATGTTAAGAGCCGCCCAAATCTCTTCACTCACTCACAGTAAATCTGGCGCAAAAACATTTTTTTAAAGTTATGCGAACACAATATTTGGTTTCAGCTTAAATGTTTCTGGAAGACTTCAAAGCCCCATGAATAAATTTGTTTGTGGTGTGGTAATTTGTTCGTCTTTAGTTAGTTATTCTTCTGGCTATTATTAATTTAAATTTTAATGAAAACAATTAAAAAAAATGGGCGAACAGCAAAAATAATTTCCATGAAATTTTCTTGTCTTATTCTGACTATATCAACTTATAATTTCAACTGCCGCCAAATATGTTTAAAATCTGTATGGCAAAAATTAAAAAATTTAAAATTCGGTTCCAAAGTTAATTCTTGTAAATTAATATTCTCTTTTGTCCGTTTTCATGAGACTACTCCTTAATAAAATACCACAGAATAATAAAATAAACTAAAATTATAGTGATATATTTTTTGGCACTTAAACGTCCTCAAATATCTTAGCTAATTGTCGGAAAATATATATCTGGCTAGTGATGTAGAAATTAGATGATGAGTGTAATCTTAACAATTAAAAAGTTAATGCAGATATATAACTGTGATGTCAAGAAGCTATATTAATAAAAAGCAATTAAGTTAAAGGTAAAATAAATATATGTTTGCTGTGACAAATCCTTGATAGAAGTGAGAGGACACTTCGTCGATAGAAGCTGACAACACATGGGCGGCTTAGGGAAATATCTTTTGCCAGGAAAATATAAGAGCAACTTCTCCAATATTATGTCTGCAGGAACGATCTGGCACCTGTAGAATCATAGAGGCCCTGTAGCAATGCAACGTTTCAGCTTCTCCTAGAACCTATAACGCAGAAAGGAATTACGTTGAAACTGGCTTGGATAGAATATGTCAAATCATGAAAATCTGTTTTACCAAAATACGTTTTGAAAAGATTGCAGCGATCAAAATTAACCAGTAACCAAATAAGTTTGCTTCGTAAAAGTCACCCTTCATACATCGACCGCTGCAGTTAAACAAATATTTTAGGCGGTTTCGATTCTTATATTATTGTCGATCCGGAAAACTGAGTCCCGCCTAGAGACTTGAACTGGAAAAGCTGAATGAATGGTGGTCGTATCTACTCTGTCTTATAATCCCGCACTAAGAGAAGAACCAACGAATTATTTGTTTGTAAAGAGCATAACATTTATTTAGCCGCAACAAAAAATTTTATTGAGTAAACAAAACTTGTAAAGCAACACAATTAATTTTGTTTATCTAAGAAAATAGAGGCTTGCTTCATCATAAACTCTGTGTTGAGCCAACAGAAGGTAGATTTTCAACAAAATACTTCGTTGAATTAACTGTATACATTGGTTTTGCTAATCATTTTGATTGGCCTTGTTCGGAAATACAGCTCATTAGATTTCTTTCATTATTTTGTGACAATTTGGATAGTAAGAGTGTTTGTTACTGCATTAATTGATGCTTAATAATGGCGTAAAAACAGTAATAAAACAAATCCAACAGAAAACTACAAAGAAAAGCTGTAAAACTTGAAATATTTATTTGCGCGCGTTGCCAGAACTAAAGCGATGGTATTTATAAACATTACAATTTAATACCTAGTCACTTTAGCTACTTTAGTTACTGTGCCTTTGGGCAGAGATGATATAGGTTATAATCACGGTCGGGCTTTGAATTGATATATATAAACCGAAACCGATTAGTGCACGCAAAGCCAAACAAATCTTTGGTTGCGCCAAACAAATCTTTGTTTGGGAAAACCAAATAAGAACAACAAAATTATTTGGTCACAACAATAAAATATTTCACGGTCCGTGTATAAAGAATTAATTTGGTGAGGCCAAACGAACTTTGTTTTATTCAACAAAAACCTTGTTCTCAGTGCGTCCCCTGCCTGCTACAGACTGATGCAAACGACACACTCCGGCCGACTTCTCTCTCTGTCCCGCCACGTCGCTGAGTGTGTCTATCTCCTGCTGCGAGGTGGAGTTGACCGCGCGGTGAAGGCGGTGGGACGCCGGCGGCCGGACAAGTTTACACACTCCGCCAAATCAGATTGAGGGACGTCGTGGCCGGCGAAGGAGAGTGAGAGAGGAGAAAGGGGAGGACGTGAAGTGGACCCCTCTGGTCGGTCGACACTCGACAATATTGTCTTCGGGCTGTAACAAGTCGCCGGGTCGGAGACGCGTGCTCGCCCGGCCGAGGCCTCAACACCAGGGATGTTAGATGTCGTCTCGCAAATTCTGGTACACACATGGCAAACTACTGGTACTTTAGACGAGAAACTGATACGTCAAGCAAGGGTCACGCAGTTAAATGAGACAAACTATTTTTTTCCNCTACTGGTACTTTAGACGAGAAACTGATACGTCAAGCAAGGGTCACGCAGTTAAATGAGACAAACTATTTTTTTCCTTATCTTTTTTTGAGGGAGGTGAGGTTCTGATAATATTTGTAGATATATATATGTAGTACATGAATGTTAAAATCTTGCTAATTTTTAATACGAGGCCGAAATTATCCTGGTGCATACGTAATATGAGACCCTGAAGGAATAGTATGTGTACCAATAAATTGGTACGTCGAACATAGCCTAGAGCTTTTTTCCACGTTTGAGGCTGAGAAGCGCGGGAGCGATAAGGNCTACTGGTACTTTAGACGAGAAACTGATACGTCAAGCAAGGGTCACGCAGTTAAATGAGACAAACTATTTTTTTCCGTATCTTTTCTTGAGGGAGGTGAGGTTCTGATAATATTTGTAGATATATATATGTCGTACATGAATGTTAAAATCTTGCTAATTTTTAATACGAGGCCGAAATTCTCCTGGTGCATACGTAATATGAGACCCTGAAGGAATAGTATGTGTAACAATAAATTGGTACGTCGAACATAGCCTAGAGCTTTTTTCCACGTTTGAGGCTGAGAAGCGCGGGAGCGATAAGGGCGACACTGCCACGCACATCAAGTGCACCATCGCCGCTAAGCTCAAGGCTCTCAACTGGCGTGAAGTGTTCTCGCCGCACTACGTGTACCAATCAGACTTTCAGCTTTGATTCCTGAGTAGTTTTGCAAGGACCTGAAACTTATATTATAAGATACAGCACTTTTAAAAACCTGTTTCTAGCAATTTTGGAGTACCTACTCTGAAATTTGCGAGACATCTTGAAAGCACTCAACAACCCTCTTCTGAAGTGTGCGTTCNCAACTGGCGTGAAGTGTTCTCGCCGCACTACGTGTACCAATCAGACTTTCAGCTTTGATTCCTGAGTAGTTTTGCATGGACCTGAAACTTATATTATAAGATACAGCACTTTTAAAAACCTGTTTCTAGCCATTTTGGAGTACCTACTCTGAAATTTGCGAGACATCTTGAAAGCACTCAACAACCCTCTTCTGAAGTGTGCGTTCNCATTTTGGAGTACCTACTCTGAAATTTGCGAGACATCTTGAAAGCACTCAACAACCCTCTTCTGAAGTGTGCGTTCTTATCGTATAGAGCACATTTGACACACGTTTTATAATTTGTAGAAAAATTAGTATTTAAAACACTCTGCAACGCAGTTCAAGCATTAATAATGATATACGCTAGAGTGGCCATGGGATAGGAAAAAGTCTGACTGGTTGTTTGTGTTAGTTCTTGTAATGATTCAGAGGAGCACTTGTGTACTCGACTCGGTGGTAGCAGGTAACAAGCGACGCAGCAGACAAAATACCGGCAAATGTATGTCATCACCCTGGCCGTCGGCTCTTCGACTCACCCATGTGTTTGTTCGAGTTCTGCTAAAGGCGAGCCTGTCTCACGCGAGTTATCATGCAGTTGTGAATACCCAACTCATGTTCTACTAGTGTTAGTTACTTCATGTGTTAGTTACCAGCTGTGTTGGTACGTCGGCTGTAAGAATACACGAGCAAATTGAGTTGAAAACATTTCTATGTTTACATTCCCCGTGAAAAATAAGGATAAGCACGTGCGCTAATAAATATAACGAAACTTTTGTTACTTATTTATGATAGAATAACTACCGGAAGTTGTTGAAAGTATTGCTGCCGTGTGGTTCAAAATAACGCCCTGTTATTGCGAATTATATATTTAAAAATACAATTTATTTGGGGGAGGGTGGAGAAGTATGTCATGGGCGACAAATACTTCTTATTTTCTTAAACAATGGTTGATAAGAATAAAATAACTCGAATATTTAACGTGTATCTGGCTGCACTTGAAATATATTTACTGGTAGGAAAACTACATTGTATACGAGTGTTTCAGAAAACCAATGTGCTTTTGAATTTGTCTAGCAATTGTAAATTTGAAGCGGAGAATTGATATGTGGAGAATGCTTCCAATCTCATATGTAAATATTTATAATCAGCAACATGTTTCAGTAAAGCATTCTGNATTGATATGTGGAGAATGCTTCCAATCTCATATGTAAATATTTATAATCAGCAACATGTTTCAGTAAAGCATTCTGCCTGAACAAGCATGCTGGTTTTCGATAAATTTTCGTACTTAAAAGGTTTGATTTACCTAAGTCCCCATAAAAAATAATAAACCGGAAATACCAGCTATTATGCCTGAGGATGTCAAGTGAAATTGTGAGAATTCATACACAAATGTGTTACAGATTTTTTCAAACGCTACATTGCACAGTAAACGTTAATCCTTATTAATTTGTCCTACTTCCAGTAACTGTTGATCACTTATTAAATACGTTCAGCGGCATAATGTGTCAAGAAGGAGGAGATTCATTGACGTTGATTGTCACACATCATAAGTTTGAGAATGATTGTTTTTTTCATTTCATGCAATGCCAAGGCGAAAATGGTCTCCAAACTCTTGTTACTGTATTAATATATTTGTGTGCTTCTAATTATGCAATCTTACGGCTAAAATACAAGGTATACCTGCGTTTATTATAACTACGTATTTTGGTTTGCAAACTTCTGATTTACAAAACAATACTTCAGTTAAAATATGGCCTACATGTCTGCAGCTAAAAACAATGTAAATTTGACAAAACAAAATTATATTCATTGAATGCTAATTATATTTAATTTATTTTTATATAATTCATAATAGCGTAATTATATGGAATATATACTTATCTAAGAGCATTTCATTTGCAACATTGTAAGATTTTCTAAGATTCTCGTAACTATGACGAAAAAGATGTAAATTATCATCTTTTAATATTTTACACAGTTCAGAACTCGCTTGACTGAAAGTAAAGAGGTACTTGTATCATACAATTTTAAAATTAACAATTCTATAGACTAATGGACGAAAAAGCCTTGTACCGAGAAACAGACACTATGAAACTAAAATCGTCAGCTTGAATTATATATTTGGTTTTATCACTCTGTTTACGATAATTCATTGACAATTAAATAAATGTCAAATTTAGTTTATGAGATCAATGTGTAGATATTTACGAATATGGCTGACTCTAAGTTAAAAGTAAACATAATCAAAGGGTCCAAGAAATTCTATACGTTGCATCTGTGTTTCAGAAATATGATTTAATAAGTCGGGGAAGTTCTATTTGATAAAAATAATTAAATCCTCAAATACACACACATTTACATACTTAAGATATGAAAGGTAAATGTGTTTCTCCTCTTAAAGGCAATTGTGTGTATTTATAATCATTAAATGCACGGTGTACGTGTACATAAATAAACAATACGTATATAAGGCCATATACGCATAGGTGAAGTGAATTACACAATTATGTTTCGAAGAAATTAAAATTATGGCATTTAATTATTTTTAACTCACCCCATGACTAGCGTAATGCGACAATTGTTTGGCGTCTTTCTACAAAGTAGGCTACATGCCGGAACAAAAGGGAATTAGAAAAGTGTTATCGTCTACGATATTTGCAACTTTTTCGTAATTTGTAAACACATTCGAAACGATATGCATGCAAATAATTCCATGTTGTAGCTTGTTTTGTTTTAAAACATGTTTTGTAACATAACAATGCCGTATACCTATTACCTATCCAAAAATGTGAAACTTGGTGGAAATATTTAATATTAGAGCTCTATTTAGTTTCTGAAATATTTAATTAACAATAACAGCTGACACATGTATCATACGGAAATGAAANGTATTAGAGCTCTATTTAGTTTCTGAAATATTTAATTAACAATAACAGCTGACACATGTATCATACGGAAATGAAACACGTTTACCTGGAAAATAATCTCTTTATTCCTTGAATAATTTATAATGTGCATTTATATATATACTGTTTTTTCATGTACATGTTTTTATCTGATACTATCAGCTATCTCATAGTGTTTTTTGGGACTAAATATTCAAGAAACATATACTAATGCTTCTATAAATAACCATTTAAAGAAATCCTCCATATATAGTCAAATATTAATTACATTAAAAAATCATCTATTAATGAGACAAATATCTAAGAAGAGATCGCAAAACGAAAGACACAGATTTTTCAGTTGTTGTTGTTATCTTTGACAAGATAGATCCTTAAGGGAGCGATAATCAAGGTCAGAAGTGACTGCAAAGTAGGTAAACCATTATATATATATATACGTACACGAGACTTTTAAATAAATGTACTGTAGGAATATGAATGAATAACCCAAACAAATACACAAACAGGAATAAAAAATAATTTTTGATTTACCTGAAAAGTTATCCATGCATTCAATAAAGTAATACGATAAAAACTTTTTTTTTGCCTTACCTTTGGGGATAACTAGAACAAGTACAACTACTATACACATATATTTTTCTTACCAATTCTGTATGTGATTGGAACATGATTCATTAAGTTTAAGTTTGCAAATANTAAATAAATGTACTGTAGGAATATGAATGAATAACCCAAACAAATACACAAACAGGAATAAAAAATAATTTTTGACTTACCTGAAAAGTTATCCATGCATTCAGTAAAGTAATACGATTAAAACGTTTTTTTTGCCTTACCTTTGGGGATAACTAGAACAAGTACAACAACTATACACATATATTTTTCTTACCAATTCTGTATGTGATTGGAACATGATTCATTAAGTTTAAGTTTGCAAATANTACTATACACATATATTTTTCTTACCAATTCTGTATGTGATTGGAACATGATTCATTAAGTTTAAGTTTGCAAATAACCTTTATAGGTTTTACCATTAAACAATCACAATTAAACTGGCAGTTATCATGTAGTAAAATAATAAAAATTGTATGTCTAGATATGTTTTATTGAAAATAATGTAGAACCTTTTATAAACTCAAGTTTTATATCTGGTGTATCGCTCCGATAGTACATGTCATAATGATTCACGGTACAATTTGATTTTGGAACTGTTGAGTCTTAGTTTCATAAACAAAATTTCTGCAGGCTATATAAATGAGTGCCACGCATGAAGCGTATAGTTCATATAGTTTGGAAAGTACACATTAACCTCTCTGAATGCTATTGACGTGATTTGGCGTTGTTCGTTGAATGCAACTTTTATAGGAGTTAGACGAAAATGTATGATGTTCGCACTCCTCGAAGACACGGGCGGTGTAACACTACTTCACCAGCAGTTTTCATGAAGTTCACTGTAACATTATATTACGTCGGCAGCACTCAAAGAAAAATTACGGAAATGAACAAGAAAGGATTTGTAAACAATGTTACCTACGAAGTGACACTTCTTAGGTAACATTACTTGACTGTGACATGATCACTCGGCGTTTGGCTCATAGCTAAAACCAATAATGAACGTCGTAGTAGGCGTGTCTGATCTATTGTGGACCAATAGTACGATGATATCGGTAACGCAGAGACGAACAAAACTAGTGTTCCTGTATCGATAGATAAGGCAACTCACTTTTAGCTTGTCTTATATGTCTGTAAATTTATTCCACTCTCGAAGTGTTTAGGAAAACTGTGATGTATAGTGGAGCGGGATCGCGCACGTTAACCTTTGNTTTTTTTTTCTTTTTAAGATTTTTCTCATATCGGAACATATAACCACAAAAATCCCCCCCCCCTCTTTATCCTCGTATTTTTAAAAAGAAAAAACCATAAGTTCATGAGTAATTGACGTTGTTTCGATATTTAAGATTTTTCGCATATCAGAACACGTAAAATTTACGGAGTGTTAAACAACATGAAAGTTTGTTCAACTAATTATAACATCCATAAAATTCTAATACAAGTTTCTTATATTTAATTATTGTGTGTTTATTACAGAACAATGCCACGTCTTCGTGGACGAGAAGGAAATATTGATCGACGTACACGGAATTCACAAATAGTCCAGACCCCGCGGTTAAATAGAACGGCAGAAGATCAATTGACGGACAATGCAAATTTAAGAGAGAAAGTTGCAAACACACGTGCAAATGAAAGTCAAGAGCAACGCAATGAACGCCTTCGAACTAATGCATTGAGACAAAGACAAGTGCGTCAACGAGCCACCGACGCACACATGAACGACAGTGTCTGCAAGTACATCGCGCAATGACACGTGCATCACTGCTCCGCCTTGCGTTCGAATATGAGTCGGACATCGACTATTCGTCACATTCACAAATTGTCATCGACGCTATGGACAAAGAATGCCAACACTGCCATGCATTCAAATACAAAGTTGAATGGGCCGGTATTTGCTGCGCGTCTGGAAAAGTTGTACTGCCACCATTGAATTCGCCGCCAGAAACAATGAAAACACTATTGGCTGGAGCCACACTTCAATTAAAATTGTTTTTGCGTAAAATTCGTAAATTCGATTCTTGCTTCCAAATGACATCATTTGGAGCAACAAAAATCTTTCAGAATCAGGATGGTCGCAATTTTGAATCAACGTTTAAGATTCAAGGACATGTATATCATCAAATTGGTTCTTTAATGTCAATGCTTGATGCCGATCCAAAATTCTTGCAAATCTACTTCATGGGCGATGAGGAGCAACAAATAAACACACCCTGTCAATACAACCACATCGAGCAGACGGAGGAGCGAGAAATTGTGGCGACTTTGTAACAGTTTTTTGCGAAATCACAACCAGTTGGTCCAGTTGTTCAATACTGTTTCAAACAAACTGCAAAACGACAGCTACATGATCGTCATAAAAGCAGACAAAGTACCATCTGGAGAGCAGGCAGGCCGATACAATGCACAAACCGTTAATGAAGTTGCATTCTTTCGACTGCGATGTTATGAAGGATGATAATGTTTTCGTTAAGCAAGTTACTACGGCTTAAGAGAGTTTTATTCTTATGAGTTTTATGTACAGGTTCCCTTTGCAAGGAATGACTGCTCACAATGGATCTGGGATTCTAGAGTTTTGTTTCTTCAGACATTCACACAACAATACATTGACTAGTGTCAATTATCTTNCAATGGATCTGGGATTCTAGAGTTTTGTTTCTTCAGACATTCACACAACAATACATTGACTAGTGTCAATTATCTTTGTCAAATTGATTCAAGAGACATTATATGTTGGAAGACTTTTGCTGTTAATGAACTTGTAGCTACTTCTTATTATGTTATTACTATTGCTCAGTGTCCAGTGTTGTATTTTAGGCGTAGGCTTTAGTTTTAACTTGGTGATGCTATTAGGGTATTCAGAAAGTTGGTTGATACTAACGGTGATGTTCGTGTATTAGATCATGTAGAGTATGTGTATGCATACGAACGTCGAGGTATACGGATCAAACGCAGATATAACACGGTGCAGACAATTCAAGACAGTCATCGTTCTTACGTCGCATTGCAATATCCATTGATATTTTGGGAAGGAGAAGATGGATATATTTTCAACATCAAAGAAAGAAATCCAGCAACAGGTACAATCTACACATTATTTTCCTTTTTATTTTTCTGTACGATNATTTCAACATCAAAGAAAGAAATCCAGCAACAGGTACAATCTACACATTATTTTCCTTTTTATTTTTCTGTACGATTAATTTATTTTTGTCTTATTTATATGTTTACTTTTCAGGTGCAGAAACCAACAAGAAAGTGAGCGCGATGAACTTTTACGCATATCGGTTGATGATTCATGCAAATTAAGACAACAACATTCTCCGATGCCACCAGCTGTTATCAATACATCGTTGATATGTATGTGAAAATTGAAAGCGAGTGATTACGGTACATCAAGTATAATCAAGCGAAGCTGCGTTCTGAGTAGTACATTCATTTGCGTGATGCCATTGTCAGTAATGTTGATAAAACAACTAATATCAACGACATCGGTACCGCATATATTCGTCCATCATCATATATTGGTAGTCCGCGTCATATGCAAGAATACATTCAAGATGCCATGACTTTCGTGCGCGCGTACGGCCGACCAGATTTGTTCATTACATTTAAGTGCAATTCAGACTGGGATGAAATTAAAATTTCGTTATTGCTAGGTAAAACAGCAATGCATCGCCATGATATCACTGCACGTGTCTTCAAACAAAAATTAAAGTCGTTGATAAACTTGATTACACATCACTATGTATTCGGCGAAACACGTTGCTGGCTGTATTCTGTTGAATGGCAAAAACGAGGTNAAACTTGATTACACATCACTATGTATTCGGCGAAACACGTTGCTGGCTGTATTCTGTTGAATGGCAAAAACGAGGTAAAAGTACGGCCAGAAGAAATTGATAAAATTATTTCAGCAGAAATCCAGAGTCGGAATATCGATCAAAAGTTGTTTGACATTGTTACCCCTAACATGATCCATGGTCCATGCCGTGATCTCAACATGACGGCGCCGTGCATGGACAATGGAAACTGTATGAAACGTTTCCCAAAAATGAGTATAAACGATACTATCACTAATATCGATGGTTATCCACTGTATCGTCGTAGAGACACAGACAATGGTGGCCAATCATATCAATTGCTCATGTCAAACGGTGGAAATCCGGTTCACATTGACAATCGCTGGGTGGTTCCGTATTCGCCATTGATGTCGAAAACCTACAAAGCACACATAAACGTTGAGTTCTGCAGTCCGGTGAAGTCCATCAAATACATTTGCAAATACGTTCATAAGGGTAGCGATATAGCTGTATTTTCTGTTCAAAATGTAAATGATAACAACGAAATAACACGTTATCAAATGGGCCGATACATTAGCAGCAATGAAGTAGTTTGGCGCATTTTGAGTTTTCCAATACACAACAGAGACCCTGCTGTTCTACATTTCGCTGTGCACCTTGAAAATGGACAGCGTGTTTATTTCACTAAAGAGACTGCTATACAACGAGCATTAACTGCCCCAAAAACCACACTAACTGAGTTTTTTTCGAACTATGCCTTGCCTTGTAAAATGTTGACAATGTTCTCACTACCCTGCATATTAACGTTACATTCATTATCACGCCTGAAATTGGTAAATATATGTACGTTTTTTAAATGACATTCCTAAGCAGACGTCTCTCAAGCACGTTGAACCCTTTTGTAATACGTTTTGTGCCGAATTTCTACACACGGTTTGGTGGCCAGAGCAGGCGGCCCCTTTAAAACCTACTCAGACGCAGTGTACACAATTGTGTACGTTACGCACATGTAGGCAAAGTCTGGTCTGCACTGCACACTGCGAAACTCAATGACCAATGATCGTGGGCAAATTATTCGCAAACAGTCTTACTGGTCTAGGCTATAGTTGGTTCATATAAATGTAGCCCAACATACAGCTTACAGCTTATTGGTTGTATCAACGTAATAAGTGTTGTGTTGACTTAAGTACAGCAAACATAACAAATTGTTTGTATGCAACAACACAAACCATACATTTTATTGGGTCTGAAAGGGTTAAAACATCGATTTTAGTCCTGTGCGCAAGCCCGGTAGATTATACAATTATTAACGAGAACAAGGTACTATATATTTTCAATACTAAAGATACTTGTTGCATGGCGTTCATTTGTTCCTTTCTCACTTGAGCCATTAGAGTGATTTATTTGATCACAGAAAAGCGTTAGTACAGTATTAGAACGTCTTGCCCGGATGTTTGGAACCTAAAATGTTTAACGAGAATAATACAACAAATATATTCCACCTGACACATACGATCTTTTTTCTGTCACTCAATGTAAGAAGCATTATTGTCCTAAAAGTATCAATGTAAATAAATGGTGAACTTACTATAGGAATATTTTCTTTCCAAAATAATTTTATGCAACTTACTCCATAAAGGATGTAAGGGCAATGAGAGAAACTAAGCTCCTTCTCTGGCTGATCCGTAAACAACCCGAATGTTTTCTAAATTTGTTGAAAAACATTGTCTTCATATATTTTAGTCAATTTTTNGGAAACAACCCGAATGTTTTCTAAATATGTTGAAAAACATTGTCTTCATATATTTTAGTCAATTTTTAAGCTATACAAATAACATTTGAGCAAACATTGCGGTTGTTATTGAAGACGCATATATCTTAAAAATTACTTTTTCAAATTTTTTCTAAGATTTAATTGGGACAATTTAGGCCCTGACTAAGGAAAATGTTTTTTTTTTTTTTTACAATATCTTTTTAACTCTTTTGGTTAGTTTCACTCTTACGGGTTTAGACAGCCCGGAATAATCCTGTAGGTATCGATATTTAGTTTTCTAGAAGGTGTAATAAGTAACCTGTGGCTACACTCCTAAATTATAAATTACTTTCCAGATAAAATGCCTTTAGGTATTGATACAGTACTTGCGACGACTACAACATTAATTCTGTACTGCATAAGGAGCTGAGTCGGGGGAATGTGCTGCCAGTTAGTCTGATGCCTCAGTCGCGTCAAGGAGAAATCTTTCTGTAAATAAGTATCCACTACTGGACTTACGGAGTAAACCAAAAAATATTGTAACTTGCCATGGTATATAATTAAGAAAAAAAATTTGGTTAAAATTTTTATACAGAAGGTGATATAAAGTTTTCATTATATTTGCTTTTAATTTGTTCCCAATTTTCTGCCTTTGTCAGTTTGGCGTCGAGCAAAAAAACGCCATTATGTTTTAATTACAGAAAAAAACTGGAGTTTGTCCGCTGCTTGCAAACTCAGCAGAGACGAAGTTTCGTTAATAGCTTTTGACGGAAGTCTAAAGTTGAGGGAAACACGTTTTTTGTAGGATTTGCTGACGACGATGTCTTTTCTGAAAGTTATCCAGTAGTCAATCAAATCTCATTATAGGAAGATATCAACAAATTTCACGGAGAAGACAGTCAGGAAAGGCATCACATACTGCGGGTACAATAAATCATTTGACGCCAATTTTCGAGATGCCTTGTATTATAACACACTTATTAAAACATTGCCCGCTTTTTCACTTGATTTACAAACACAGTATTAACCCATTACAACTTTTTCAGCCTTCGTGGTGTGGTGTAGAAGATACGTTGTTGTTTTTTAGCCAGAGGACAGGGTTGTTAAAAATGTCCGTGAAATCACAGAGATTATTACTCGAATATACAATTGAAAAACG